>VDFB02278127.1:0-31236 GCA_007258455.2 Sequoia sempervirens
AGGTTCATGTAGCTCTACCTCCTTGGCATGGTGATATGTCCCTTCTTCTTCCTCTATTGGCCTAGAGCGCTTGTAGAAGGGAAGATCATATTGTATCTGTAGACACTTAAAAAATGTCCTGAATGATATCATGCACTCAAATCAGGTATACTAACAGCATTTCCTCCTAAAACCCATCCTCTTTTCACTTGGTTCATTCTCACTGTTGTTTATTAGAGTGAATGGTAGCATGATTGACTGTAGAACGAATGCCGTCTACCATAAAGAATATTATCATAGGCACCCACATCCAATTTACTCGGAGTTCCATTTTCCTCAAAATCAGTCCCATTCGATGCAATTTTTTATGGATATCAATCACCTTTACCAAACATTTGTAAATTATAAATTAAATCAAAGTTTCAGAGCGTGCTCACCATTTGATTCCTTTTGTTCCGTATTGGAATTTATTTGGCTATTTCACATACAATTTATTACTGAGTGAACCCCATCAAACACATCGAGATTGTTTTCAGCTATTCCCACGTCCTTTTCCGCACCGAATTTCTTTTTTATCTTACAAGGCAAATAAGGAGTTGTTGAAATGGTTATATTGCCTTTCAACTTATATTCCAAACCACTAGGGGAGAGGGGCTCACAGTGCAGCAGGCTAACCTCGGGGTCCATGTAGACCCAAAAAAAAAAAAAAAACTTGTCACCTCAGCAATTCTATGATGGACCAAAACAATTTGTTTTCCCATGTGTTCAACTAGTTTGCCACGTGTATGTCAATGATGAGTGGGTAAAATACCTACCCATTTGGATAGGTGATAGTGGGTCAAGACAACCCCGGTCCATGCATGGCATAAGAGTGGTACAGTCCACTTCCTAGCATTTAACGTGCGTCACCTAAACATTAACTTTGCATCCCTTCCCATTTACTTGTATGGGATGGTGCCAACTTTCCAAACATTTGAGCATTCAATGCTTCAAAACCTTAGTTTTCTCACTCACCGACAACCTAATACTAAGACATTTCTTCTCCTATGTTTTTGATAAGATAAGCAACATTTACAGGGTGTTGTACCCTTCACACAAGAGCCCATAGGGCCAAAAAGAAACATGGTTCAAAATAAAACATGAACTAGGAAAGAAACATAAATAGCTAACCAATAGCTGTAGAACAATAAACAAGGACTAGACTGCCCTAGAACTTGAGTGGACAAGTCTGACACTTGAAACCCTAGGCCGCGAAGAAGCGATGGATTTGGGCAATCCCTTCTTCTTCCTCAACACAACAAACTAGGAAGATTTGAAAACAACATCAATTGAGTGGGGCGAGAGGAGTGGGTCCATCACAGCCACCCTGGGCAAGGAGCCACCACACAGTGAGGGAGCCAACTGCGTAGAAGAGGAAATAGGAGCAACCAAAGGATCAGTAGTGCCAAAGAACGAGAGACAGGCAGGATCTGCCAGCACAATGGCAGCAGATTGAGGCGACAAAGGTTCTACTAAAGGGATAGTCGGAAGAGGGGCCTGGGAGGCCTCAAACACCAAAGGAGCAGGAGGGTCACCCTCCTCAAAGGAAGAATCATCTGAAGAGGGAGAACCAAACGTGAGGTGGTCCGAGAGAGCATTCTTCCACCAAGTAGCAGCACCCTTGTGGCGAGCAAGAGGGCAACCAGAGGCCAAATGACCAGTGGAAAAACACCTCCTGCACCGAAAGGGGAGGCCCTCATAGCCCAGCAGTTGCGGCCAAAGTCTGTCCACCACCATCAAAACCACATCACCATGGAGAGGTTTGGAGATATCCATATCAACTAAAATACAAGCCACCGTAGTATGCCCTAGATCCTGAGATGTAGAGTCCACCTTCAGAAAGCGGCCAATGGAGTTACCAATAGCTTCAAAACAAGAATGTTCCCAAAATTGGAGAGGGAGATTCGATAGACGGATCCAAACAGGTCTGATATTCAACAGCTCAATTAGAGGATTAAAAGAGCGAGACCAAGGTTTGATGGACAACAAATGAATACCCCACATCCACAACCTATCCAACACAGTCCTGCTCAGCAGGGGAGCCAAAAGTAGCATAGAAAAAACCCCTAGCACTGGGATAGAGCTCAATCTACCCAGAAACAACAAGCTTCCAAGAAACAGAGACCCACTCATGGAGATCTGGGAGGGAAGGCTACAAGCCATTAAACTTGCAAACAACACCATGCCTCAAATAGAAATCCTCATTCTTAGCCACTTTAGGCGCACAGACAACAACAGGGGAAGCACGGGCATAGGGAAAAGGCCGAACCCTAATCGGAGTAGGTATAGAACGAGAACCATCCTTAGAAACCGCCTCAGAGAAAGACTTCTGATGGCCTCCCAAAGCATCCCTAAAGCTAGGGACTCCAATAGGAACACCAAAAGTAGGAGCAGACGGCAACACAGGGAGAATAGGCACAGAGGGGGCGACTGCATCCACACCAGGTAGCGCAACATTAATACAATCATCATTCACCTATGAAGAACACAAGGAAGGCACAAAGCTAGGGTTAGGAGCAAGAACCCCAGCGAACTTAGCCGCACACGAGCTCTACAAAACGCCATCATTCAAGATCGAAAGAGGACAGGGAGAACCCTTGCCCAACTGCCCATCCTTAGAAAGAGAACGAGGGTCCCCGTCCAATGAGTCTCCACTCAGGGGAACCCCACGAACCGCGCAGGGAGGAGCCCGATGCACGCCTAGTAGAGAAAGGCCCTCACAGGCCACACTTGAGACTAGCACATCGTTGCCATTTGAAATCAATTTTGTCCGTTGGCTCCCACCCAACATCGCCGAAGCCGTTGCAGTGGTCATTTTTTGTTTTTTTCTCCTATGTTTGTTTCAATAGGCACCAAAACATGTTTGACTTTGCTTTGTATTTGCCAAGTCTTTCATGAAAGGACTGGTCGCGAATGCAGGGTTCTTGGTTGTTGCTCCTCTTTAATGCCATCATAATAGCAAAGGTAAGCATGGACCAATGGAATGGTTGCCAATGCTTCCTAATTTACATCATTGTTTGTTTGTTTTCGTTTGACTTGCTTGAATGCTTCTTGGTTTCAATATTTGTAGGTTTCCCAAAATAATGGAATGGTTGCCAACGTTGCATCATTGATTGTTGCTATTCCAAGTCATTGTGGAGCAATGTTCAACCTAGGTGAGGATTTGTATCCTCACTAAGGCAATGAACCATTAGAAATTTGTTTTGGGTGCTTCTTTCATTAATGGTTTTTTTATTTTTTGTTTGCCTCTACTCTATATTTGCTAAGTTGAAGCTTCTTTGGTTTTGAGGGCGCTTCTTTGAATGATGTTTTTTTGCTTTTTACTTTTCTTTGACATTCTGTAACTTCAAGTTGAATGTGTGATGCTTTTTATTTCTGTAACTTTGTACAAAAAACATTCAAAAGATTGCAAACTTCAAAAGTGGTGTTCGAAGGTGTTTATGAACATGAGCATATTATGTGTTTGGAAACATATTTATTCCTTATGGGAATTCTAATCTTCAATTAGAGCATCATTGTGACTTACCTAATTTAAGTTTACATTTCTTTGAATTATGTATGCAAATGGGTTATCAATAGTTTTATTGTTTGCTGATAATATTGTCAAGTTGGTTCACTGTTCATTACGGTCTGTGAATGCCATTGTGCTTGATAATGTTTAAGATGCTTTTTAAACCCCTAATACGTTTAGTATTCACCAACATTTATTCATAGAGTAATTAATAGGGTTTATGTGCTATTAATTTGTTTTCTTACTCTACATTATATCTAATATGTAAAACATATTTAATAATGGTTTTTGTAAAGGTTTCAAAGATAATGCTAGATGGACTATGAATCCTAAGTAGAGCATTTTTCCATTTAATGACTGTTAATAACATAACCTAAAAGACATATTTAAGTATTTCTTTTCTACAACAAAAAGTATTAGAAATTACATGTCTCGGTAAATTAACATATTAATGGTATTTTCTAAATAATTATAAACGTTAAATAAATAAACTATGCAAATGCTAGTGATGTTAATACATGTTTTTAGGTTAGTTCTTGGCAAGTTTCTTGTAAGGAATAAAATTTATACGACTAGAAATTAGGAAAACAAGCTAGAACCATAAAAATCAACCACAAAACCGTTAGATTCAAGCAAACTAATTCTATTCTATCAATGAAGAACAAATAAATGCAAGAATCATGAAAGATCAATCAAATGATATATCTTTCTCACATCAAAACATCGAAACACCTCCATTGTCCTCAATTTTTCTTTGTAAGCTATTGTTTCTCTTGGATTTGTATGTGCACAATTGCAATAAGCTCAAATGGATATGATAATAAAATTTTGAAGATTGTGGTTAGCTTCAAATGAGGATGAAGATTGATTTTATAAAAACATAGGTTTGATGGATGGTCAAGATTCGAGGAAGAACTAAAAAGATCGATGGTGGAGAATTGATGAGAGGAATTGATTGATCTGTTAACTAGCTATATGATTCAGGAAACAAGGAGTAGGGAGATATGGGGAAGGTTAGACGCATTGATGAAGGGAGAGTAAATAACAGGAGACGCGACAAGAGCGACCAAAACCAGTGAGGTGAGATGCCCAAGGACAGAAGAAGAGGACACAATTGAATGGTCAGCTAAGATAGGCAACCCATATAGCCAAACTTATGTCTCCTCTCGCCGGAAAATTTGACTCCTTCGTCAAAAACTCTTCCCATTTCGTGGATTTCATCAAAGACAAGAAGCTAGACGAAAATGATATTCTTGTTAGCTTTGATGTTGTCTCTCTCTTCACCAAAGTTCCCTTACACGACTCAATTGAGCTCATCAAGCAAAAGGCTAGCTATGAAATTGCTTCCTTAGTTGAGTTATGTCTTAGATCTACCTTCTTTTCCTTCCAAGGGGTTATTTATGAACAAGTGGATGGAGTTGCCATGGGCTCCCCTCTTTCTCCCATCGTGGCCAACCTTTTTATGGAACACTTTGAAGACATCGCCCTCCATTCGTTTCCCTTCAAACCCTAGTGGTGGAAACGGTATGTTGATGACACCAATATTTGTTGGTCGCATGGTCGTGAGAAACTTGAAGAATTCCATTCCCATTTAAACAACTTATCCCCTCACATTTCTTTCACCAAGGAAATTGAAATTGACAACCAACTTCCTTTCCTTGACATTCTCCTCATCAAGAAAAAAGATGGTTCCTTATCTCATTCCATCTTTCAGAAATCTACCCACACTGACCTTTACCTTCACTCTTCCTCTCACCATCACCCTAGCCAGAAATCAGGAGTCCTCAAATCCTTGGCTTATCGAGCTTTTGTAATTTGTGACAATGAGCACATTGACCAAGAATTGGCCCACCTCACTCATGTCTTCTCATTAAATGGATACAAAAAGAAGCATATCAACAGGGCAATCTGCCAAGCCAAAGCTAGGCTCTCCCTTAAGCCTTTAACCCCTCGCCCCCCTTTCCTTCCTCCGGCTTCCCTACCCTATGTTGAGGGCGTCTCCAACAAAATTGCTAAGATCCTCCTCAAAAAGGGTATCAATTGCACTTTCAAGCCTTTCTCCACTATAAGAAATCACACCCCCAAGATCACTTCCTCAAGTCCGGTGTCTATAAAGTGTCGTGTTCTTGTGGCATCCCCTACATTGGGGGAATAGGTCTTCCATCAACACAAGAATCAAAGAGCATAGTGCTGACATAAGAGATGGTTGCATTTAAGTTCTTAGAAAACTCTTGGAAACCCTTTAAGTTTCTCATTAAATAGCCTTAATGTCCTCGATCCAAATCATTCTTGACCCCCTTCCTTTCTTTGTGGCCTCTCCATCATCTCCTCCTCGCTCCCTCGCCTAGCCTGTGCTTCCTCTTTCGGCTTCTCCCCTGTGGTTTCGTCTCTTGCTTCGATTTCTTTCCTCTCTCCCTTGTCCTTCCTTTGCCATTCCTTTTATTTTGTTCTTCATTCTTGGTTGCATTTATGTAACCTTTTCTATCATTTTTATGACTCTTTTTTTGTGGGCTTTATTTTCGTGGTTTGCTTGATTTTCCGCTTTAATCTTTATTTATCTTTCTTGTTGATTTTAATTTTGTCTTTTATTCTTATTTCGTTCCTTTGTTCCTTATTTTTTGACCTTTCGTTAATTTTTATTTATTTTTAATTTTATCATCTTTGGTCCTTCTCTTATGTGTTTTTGTTTCTTTTGGTCATTTTGCTTTTATTTATTTTATGTTGTGTTGCATTTGAAATTTCTCTTTTTGATATCTTTATTTTTCTTTCCTTTGTGTTCTATATTTTGGTGTCCTTTTCATTTCTTGTTTCATTGTTTTTTTTTCTCTTGTGTTTTTAAAATTATTTATCTCTTTTGTTTCATTTGGTTGAATTTTGTACCTTTTTGTTGTTTCTTTATTATATTTTTCCTTGTTTTTTGGTTGACTTTTTTTGGGTTTTTAAGTTCTTTTATCTATTTGTTTCTTATTTTGTTATTTTTTGATGTCTTTCTTCCCCTTTTATCTTTCTCTCAATTTTTGGCTCCTCTCTTTATGTGCGACATTTGTTTCTTTTCTTTATTGTCATTTAGCAATTTTTTGTTGATTTCTTTATATTCATTTTATTTTTGTGTTTTTAATTTGATTTTAATTGATTTTCTTTTTGTTATGTTTGGTTTTATTTTCCTTCTTTTTGTATTATTTATTAATAAGGGACTTCTTCTTTTTACTTTGTATTTTTATTTTTCTTGGTCTATTAATATTTTTTGGCTTTATTATTATTTAGTTCTTTTATTTTTAATAATTTGGGTTCTTGACTTGTCTTTCTTTATTTAGATTTTATATTATTATTCTACTTCTTTTCAATTTTTATCTGTTATATTATTCATTTCCTTTTTTCTTGGGCTCTTTTGTATTTCCTCATATTGTTAATATTTGGGTTTCTTAGGTTGTTGCCCTTTTCTTTTATTCTTTCTTATTCTTTGCATTTTAGTGTTTGACTTTCTTTTCTCTTTATTTCTTTTCTCCAACCTTTTCTACTTTGTTGGGTGATGTGCCTCTCTTCCTAACCCCCCCTCTCCTATTTATTTCCAAGTCTGCTATCTCATTTTCACTTCTCTCTCTTTTTGCTTATTCATCCTGATGATGGATCATGGAGTATGATCCAAAATGTTGATGTAAAAATATGCACACAGTTATTTCCAGAAATCTTGATTACAATATGAAATTATTTAATTAATAGTGGAATATGAAATTGGTAATAATTAAATGACAATTATTTAATTATATGGATAAGACGAGACTTAGTGTAAAAATGTCACTTGCAGGCTAGGACAATTTTCATAAAACGTATTTAGGGTTTACTTACATTTAGGGTTTTCCTTTTCTATTCATCCTCTTCTTATCTCATTTGTTGATTTACTTTTAATATTGATGCATATTTAAGCCATAAGATGTAGTATTCCTAGAATCTTCACTTGGTGTGTTGATTTTGAACCTCATTCTTTTAGGGTTCTCCAAAGATGTTCACATAAGTTTAGATTTTATAGAGAATAGATTTGTATAATAATGATTTGTCTAAAGAATAGATTGCACATGCAACCTCATCTTTGAACAAGCCAAAATCATAGTGTAGATTTTTCATAGTTTGAACAATGTGCATCTGATATTGAAATCTCAATCTTAAACATTGGGCACCATATACATCATAATATCCATCCTCTACTATATCAAATCAACAAATACAACTAATCCAGTTTCACCTCTTACTCATCATTTATATGTTTTAATATATATTAATTAATTTATAATTCTAATTTCATTTATTGCTTGATTATTAGAATCGAGTTGAACATAATGTAGGGGCAATGGGGAAGGGTTCATATACAATTCAAGTTTATTGAATACAAGATTCCTCTCGAATTGAAATCTTCCTTTTCTATTAATAGTATTTTGAATCTTTGGTGCTCGAAGTTTATATTTTCATCTAGAATGGCTCTTGGCTTATACATAGCTTCAACTTTGCTCCATCTTTAATTTGATGGCATCATCTTGTTAAGTTTAATAACCTTCCTTCGACTCTATTGCCCATTATCCAATGTAAAAAGCTATTCAAGAGTGGATTCAAAGCATTAATGTATCTCTAATGTTTACCTACCCTAGAATGGAAACCATGACATTCAGTCAAACTCTCCACATTAGGGACCTACAATCTTTAACAATGACTCATCTCCCTAGGAACTTTCCAAATGCTTTACATTTATGTCTTCTTGCAAATGTCTTCTTTGTCAAGGTTGTTGCAAGCATGCTTGATTCTAATGTGGATTTGACACAACAAAAGACCTAGTTGGTAATGAATCAAGTAACCTCTCCAAGACATTGGAATACTTGAACTAAATGGTTGGTGCTTTCTCCAGTCTGGGTTTCACGTCTATAAGGAGGGGAAAGTGAACTACCAAGCTTATTAATATCTTTGCATTTGTTATAGAGCATTAGGCTTTATACACTGTATAAATTAATTTTTAGTAAACTCTTTGTAAACCAAGTATTCTCACCAATGAACTAACAACCATTTTTTTTAATGATTTCATAAAATTACGATAACAATTGGATTAGGTAGATATTTACATCTTTGATGGGCTATTCTTAAACATCACCCAATTAATATTTCAAGATAAATATTGATCAATAGAAATAAGACAACTATTTATCACTTTTTAATATAGATGAAATGAATGAATTGAGTTTAATGCCAATGAATAATGTAACAATTCTATATATGCCTATCAGTTCTATATGATGTAATTGTTGAATTCATTGTTCTATAAATGCCTATCTCTTCTATATGATGTAAATGTTGTCGTCATTGTTGGGTAAATGCTTGTCTATTCTATATGATGTAAATGTTGTGCACGTGTTGTAAATGGCCATCTTTTTTATATGATGTAAATGATGTTCTCTAATTGCATATATGCCACTATTTTTTCTAAATTGTTAATTCCTATATATAGGATGTAAATGTTCTAGCCATTGTACTATAAATCCCTATCTCTTCTATATGATGTAAATGTTGTTTTGTAAATGCCTATTTGTTGCATATATGTCTATCTATTCTAAACTGTTAATGCCTATCTATTCTATAGGATGTAAATGTTGTAGCCATTGTATTGTAAGTGCATATGGGGTTTTTAGTTATACTATTAATTTCTATTTGTTATATACTATTAATGACTATTTGGGTATATGCACAAAAATGGTGTACAAAAAAGTGGCTAGTGTGCCTAAAATAAAGTAAACACGAGTGCATTATTGGAAAAAATCACAAAACATGCTCATGTTATGGCTTGGTAATTAGACCAAACCATAATGCGAGTGCATTTTGTGATTTCCAAAACACACATTTTCAATTTTAAAAAACATGCTTGTGTTTTTAATTGAACAAAACACACATGCATTATGTTGAGCACAAAACACGAGCACATTTTTAGCTCAACACAATGCAAGCACGTTTTGTTAAGTTAAAAACAAAAACATAAAAAGTATGCCCCTCATTTTGCAACTTGTAGCTACAACTTCCAATTTGCATTTTCCTCCTTTTGCTCTCCAAAATGAGTTTGCAGTTTGCAAATTTCAAAAGCAACTCTAATACACTAGAAGGGAGATTTCCCTTGAAGAGCACAATAATGCTAGACCAAGGAATGATGGAAGGAAACCTATGCAACATTTCAATAGAGACCTCCAACACAAAGTAAGTAGATTGTCACTACCTATATTTGATAGTTTTGGAAATGTTACTACACGGGCTTGGGTTAAAAAATTAGATACATATCTTTCACTTAGCCCCATGATTGAAGATGAAGCAATCAAGCTTGACATTCTTCACTTGGAGGGTGTGCTCATGAATGGTGGCATCATGCCATCGTGACACAATGGTTTAATATTGTTACTACATATGCTAATTTCACACAAAGGCTCGTAGAAAAATTCGATAGAAGGGATCCAAATGTGTATTTTAGGGAATCGACATGGCTAAGGTAGCATGTGACAGTGGAAGATTATGTCAAAGAGTTCCAAAGACTCATTGTCTTGGTTCCAGATGTGATAGAAGATTTATGTTCTTGTTCATCGAGGGATTTTGAGCCAATGTCCTTGGATGATGCTATTCAGAGAGCCCTAAGCCTAAAGAACTCCATAATGAAGAATAAATCTATCTCCAAGAATGCACCAATGGGGCAAAAAAAGAAGTTATTTCACAAGACTATTCCTCAAATGAAGATCTTACCCTCAAAGCTTAGTAAGATGGATGAGTGTAAGAATGAGCTTCGAAGGAAAAATTATGCTTCACTTGTAGGGAGCCTTGGGCACTGGGTCACAAGTGTTTAGGGAAAGGACAAATCCACTATATTGAGCTAGTTTTTGATGATGATGTTGAGAATGGAGAAGGAGAACTCGAGGGTGTCACTAATGAGGATGGGCACAAGGAGACAATAGAGGGAGAACATTCAAGAGGCACTCTTGTAGCACTTTTAGGAGCACCAAAGTATCACATTCCATATTAGAGGAGTCATACAAGGGAAAAATGTGACAATAATAATAGATAGTGGAGCTACCCATAATTTCATTTATGAGGGGCTAGTGGCTAAGATGGATCTAAGGACCAAGGTTGGAACTGGTCTTAGGAGGACACAAGATGCAGGATGACTTCTACATAGTTGGCATTGGTGAGACAAATGTGTTTTTTGGAGTGCAATGGCTACACTCGCTTGGAGAATACACCCAAAACTATCAAACCATGGAATTGAAGTTCAAATCAAATGGAAAAGAGGTCATCCTTCAAGGCCTATCCAAGGGGGGGCCTATGGTAGTTTCAGCTAAGAGGATGGAGAGGTCTTTTTGTAGGGATGAAGTGGTTTGGACAACTAAGTGTTTGATCATGAATACTAGTCCACCAAAGGAGGGGAGATCCTGCCCCATTGACATTGAATCTATCCTAGAAAAGCGGTGCAAGATGTTTAGAGTCATTCCTTCTGGATTACCACTAGACAAAGGGTGTTAGCAATTGTTTGATCTTGAGGAGGGAGCATAGCCCATCATCACCACTCCCTATCAACATCCTATGATGTATAAGGAGGAGATCGAGAAGGCAATCAAGCAGTTGTTGGACATGAGGCACATCGTCCAAGTTCTATCCCTTTTGCTTCATCTATGGTGTTGGTCAAGAAGAAGGATTGGACATTGAGGATGTGCATTGACTATAGAGAACTCAATAAGAAGACAGTAAAAATCACTATCCCATTCCCAAGATTGATGAATTGATAGATGAGCTTCATGGCACAGTATATTTCTCTAAGATTGACTTACATTTGGGGTATCATCAAATAAAAGTGAGAGGAGGGTGTGCATAAGACAACTTTTAGGTGTCACTATAGGCACTATGAGTTCTTGGTCATGCCATTTGAGTTGACCAATGCCCTTGCTACTTTCTAGTCATGTATGAACCAAGTATTCATTCTACAATTGAAAAAATTTGTTTTGGTTTTCTTTGATGAAATTTTGATCTATAGTAGGACATGAGAGGATCACTTGAAGCATATAGATGAGGTGCTTGTCATAGTTGAGCAACATTCATTCTATGCTAAGGTATCAAAATGTGAGTTTGGTTTGACTGAAATTTTGTATGTGGGGCATAAGATTAGTGCTCAAGGGGTTAGTGTTGATGAGGAGAAGATCAAGAAAACCCAGTATTAGCTTAGACCAAGGAACTTGTCACAATTGAGAGGATTTGTCAGCTTATGCAACTACTATAGGAGGTTTGTAAAAGGTTTTTCACAACTTGTAGCTCCACTGACCAATTTGACGAAGAAGGGGGAATTCTCTTGGAGCCCTACAAAGAAACAAGCTTTTGATAAGCTTAAGGAGGTAATGAGTTCATGTCTTGTTTTGAATATTCCAAATTTCTCACTTCCTTTTGTGCTTGAGTGTGATGCCTCAGGAGAAGGTATTGGAGTGGTTTTGATGTAGAATAGGCATCCTATAACGTATGACAGTGTGAAGCTCAAGGATTGAAAGAAAGGCTCCTCTATTTATGACAAGGAGATGCTAGCTATCATGCATGCACTTTCCAAATTCAAACAATACTTGGTATTGTGGGAAATTTGTGGT
This sequence comes from Sequoia sempervirens, assembly GCA_007258455.2. NCBI lineage: Eukaryota > Viridiplantae > Streptophyta > Pinopsida > Cupressales > Cupressaceae > Sequoia > Sequoia sempervirens. The sequence continues at coordinate 12,169 of VDFB02278127.1, forward strand.
CAAGATGGATCATAACAACCTCAATTTTTTCCTCTATCAACATGATTTGAATGATAGGCAGAAAAAATGGGTAAGCAAACTTCAAGTATATGATTTTGATATGGAATATGTGAAGGGAAAAAATAATGTGGTGGATGATGCACTCTTTAGGAAGCCTTATTTCTATTCTATTTCTGATATATTTGCTAATTGGAAGGCTACATTAATAGATGAATATGCCAAAGATTCCTTTGCTATTGACACTTTAGATGGGAATTTGCATGATGATAGATACAAGGTGGTGGAGGACCTCATCCTTTACAAAGATCATGTGTACCTTGTACCAAAATCTAAGGTGAAGGAGAGGATTATGAGAGCTTGTCATGACACACCTCTCACTGGTCATCCAAGGTTCTAGAAGATATACAAGCAAGTAAGAGAAAATTCTCATGGAAGGGGCTAAAGAATGATGTATTGTAGCATCTTAGGGAGTGTTTGGTGTGCCAAAAAAACAAGACAAAGAATGTCTTTCCCGCTGGTTTGTTGTAGCCCTTACCCATCCTAAATCAAAAATGGGAAACCATCTCCATGGATTTCATTATGGGGCTGCCTAAGGTGCAAGGTCAGGACTATATTTATGTGGTGGTTGATAGGATTACCAAGTATGCTCATTTCCATGTCATTCCTTCATATTATAAGGCTCCTCAAGTTGCTAATTTGTTTTTAGTGAGATATTTAGACTTCATGGGCTGACCAAGAACAATGTGAGTGACAAGGATAGTAGGTTTATCAGCTTGTTTTGGTAAGATATTTTTCGTTTAACTCACATGAAATTGACCCCAAGCACCAACTACCACCCGTAAACAGATCGACAAACCAAAATTGTGACTAAGTGGGTTGAAGGCTACCTAAGGAACTATGTTACAAGACAAAAAACAACTTGGATCAAGTGGTTACATTTGGGGGATTTTGGTAGAATACCATGCATCACATGTCTATAGGTATGTCATCTTTCAAGGCTCTCTATGCTTATGATGCTACTTCATTGATGGATTTGATCCTTACCAATAGTAGGGTCCCTCGAGCAAGGGATGTAGTGCAACAAAGTATGGATATCTTGAATGCACTCAAGGAAAATTTATAGTGTGCTTAAAACCAGCAAAAGATGTATGTACATCAACATAGGACAAAGAGATTTTTTGATGTTAGTGATACGGTTTACTTGCGGTTGCAAACATATAGACAATCTACCCTCAAGGGGAATTGTGCAAAAAAGCTAAACCAAGGTTTTATAGGCCGTATCAAATTGTAAAGAAGGTTGGAGAGGTTGCATATGAACTGGAATTGCTCAAGGACAACAAAATTCACATCTTTCATGTTGCATGCCTCAAAAGGGAAATTAGATAGTAGGTCATACCTTTAATGGAGCTCCCCCATTGATGATGAAGGCAAGTTGATACTTGAACTTGAAACAATCCTAGATGTGAGAGAGAAAATGTTGAGGAACAAGGTAATCCCAGAATACTTGGTGAAATGGAAGAACCTACCTATTGAAGATGTAACCTGGGAAGGTGTGGCGATCTTTGAGCATGAAAACTTGAGGTTGCTTGAGGACACGCAACATTTGGGAGGAGAGGACTGTCATGTCCCCACTATTGACTAGTCCCTATTTCAAATTCTAGCTGGAAATAGTATTTTTTAACACTACATTTGCATTTAATATATTTAAAATATTATTAAATAATATAATATTTAATAATTAATTTTAAATAATAATAATAAATATAATAGTAGGATCTGGCCGACCCATTTGGGAAGGCATCATGAGTTGATATATATATTCAAATGATTGTAGTTGTTGAATCATCACAAAATTGGGAAATTTGTCATGTAAATTTGAGGGATGAAGCCCCCTATGGATCTTCATCAAGGTGTGGTGATAATCTCACCTTGCTTTCATGATTCTCAATTCACTTTTGTGAATGCATTGCCATCTAATTTCCAGTCATCATTACATGATTATTTAAGGCCAAGAACATGCAAGGGGATTTGGAAAGAGAATGATATTTTGGCGAAGCCTCTAGCTTGCACCATCCCTTGGAAGTGTTTGATAAAAATTCCAGTAGTTAGATGCTCTACCAGAAAGGATCATTTAGAGGTTGCAGTCAATATGGGCGCCACTGCAAGGGCGCTATTTTGATTCTCATCCACTATCTCAACCGTAAGGCATACTTATTGCAGTAAATCATGTCAATTCTTCCTTATTGCAATTTCATCCTGTGGTATTGCATGGGTAGATCAGGGATGGTATCTATCCATGGCAGTGACTTCTATGAACAACCCTAGTAGATGCAAATATCATCATTGGGAAGTAAATATTTGTCTCACCACATCTTCCACTGCACATTATTGTTAGAGGAAATATTGTATACTAGATACCATAGGCATATCTATTTTGAAGAACAATGCAGTGAGAATTAAATGTAATTATACTTGAATATTAGAGGAGTAATATCAAAAGATCTGTGTGAATCATATTTTCATATTAGTACATTTTGAGTACAATGAAGAATACTGACTGTAGTATACTTGTAATATCATGATTGCATCTATTCATGTTGATAGAGGTAATTCGAAAGTTTGATCTAGAATTTTTGAGGTTAGCTACTCAAGGCAAAGAGATTTTTCTAGAAATATACTCATGTTCTATATTCCCTTCTAGATGTGGGTTTAGCTCTATGATTTGAAAGGAAAGTATTCCTACACTTGTTGTATCTTATTCTAAAGTTTTTGAAACTCATGTTCAACATGCAAAAATATTGGAGTGACAAAATGTTCATTGGGCTTGTCAGTTAACCAATTGGTGTTCTGAAATAGTGTGTTAGTCATCTCAAGCGTGTGGCTTCCAAAGATAGCAAGGGATGTTGATTTAGGTTCAAGTTAAGATTCTTGTGGAAGCGCACAACATCATGCTCATTTAGCAATAATAAATTTTTTTTGGACCTACTCATTACAAATTTCATGTCATTTGAATTTAGGTCCATCCTATGTCATCTGATTATTTGCGGACCCTTGGGTGAAATGGAGTGTTGTTAATGTAATGTCTTGTATATAATCATCATAGTTTTAGATCTCACTTGATGTGTGAGTGGATGCGAATTTGTATGGATGTGTAATCTTGTGCAAGCAAGTGTAGTTGAATGAGAGTTGCATCCCAATCATTATGCCTCATTATCAGAAGGCCATAAGGAGTGTAAGGGAGTGTTTGAGGAAAGCTTAGATCTTGTGTAAGCTGTGTTATTAGCATTGAAGATCCACAAACTTTATCTTTGTATTTTGGTAGGAATGTGTTCTACTCATTGATTTGGTGGTCAAATACTTGTACAGGGGATTGGTGTCTCCAGTAGGTTGGTGCCTACATATATTTCAAGGGATTAGTGTCTCTGGTAGATTGGGGCCTACTTCATGATTTAACTTATTCATTATTTTTGTGAGGCTAGATTTGGATAGTAGCTCCAAGCATCTCTTCTCATCATGGTTTTTCCCATTCCATGTTTCCATGTATATTTGGGTGTTCATTGTGTGAATGTGTGCTTCTATGATTGCATTATTAATATTAGTCATTTTGATTCATGTTTCATGTTTGTATATACATGTTGAAGTAAAGAGTTTTAAATAGAAGTGATCTACTAATTCACCCCCCCTCAGTAGAATGTGTTCCCTTCAATCGGGGCTTGCAATGAATGTGCCCCAACATCACAATCATGCTTGGATGGTCATAAATTTTTTGAAGACCCTCATTGGAGAAAATGACATGGGTATGTGGATTGGTCCTTCGCACTGGTGAAATCCTTTTAGCAACGAGAGATGAATGAAGAGGATGAATGCTAGGGTGATGGTGCTAGTTTTTCTATCACGATATTTCCTTTTGTTTTTATTACTTATATTATTTCTCACCTATGGTGTATATTTTGCATCGGTAGTTCAAAAATTATAGGAATTAGTAGTGGTAGAAGTTTTATAGGTGTAAGATATTGTATATTTTTTGGTGTTGTCATTAGTGTTTTCATTGATGCCAACCTCCATTATGGTCAGGGAGATTGTTGCACTATGTTGTCATTAGTGTTGTGATTTGATGTCAACCTCTAGTGTTGTCATGTTGAGAAGTGTTTGTGGTATTGAGCGAGTGTTGTATATATTGTAGATATGTTAAGAAATTGTTTGTAGTGTTGCTGATGAAACTAGTTCACTTGGTTTCTAGTGCTTTTGAGAAAATTTGAATAAAAGAGAATGCAGTGTGATAGAGGTGTGTTCAGTGCTATGCTCCGCATTTCTTCATGGTTGAAGATATGCTTGTGCGGTTTGGATGTGATGATCAAAGGTGTTCAAAGGTGCTATATCTAGAGTTTTAGGTTTTGGGTTGTGTGGCAATGGAAGTTGTTTGATAGTGTGTTGCCTATGAAGAGGGTTGTCTGGGAGAAATGAGATTTATTTGCATTTCTCACTAGTACAAAAACAACAATATATGACTAAATAAACTACTAAAAATTGCATATAAATGACTAATTTTGATCACATGACCATTAGTAGTTTATTGCCAGTCATTTATAATGCGACCAAATTTATGACTAAACTATTTTATTCATTAATTTAGTCGTTAATTTAGTCATTGATTGTTGTTAACTGTCATTTATTTAGTCATTAATTTAGTCATTGATTTTTGTTAACTGGTCATTTATTTAGTCATGGTAGTCATATATTTAGTCATTACTTTAGTCATATATTTAATCATTAATTTAGTCACATATTTAGTCATTACTTTAGTCATATATTTAATCATATATTTAGTCACTGTAGCCATATATTTAGTCATTGTAGTCATATATTTGGTCATTGTATTCAATTATTTTAGTCATAGTAGTCATTTATTTAGTCATGGTTTAGTCATTTATTTGAGTCAATCAATGATTCAAGTTATAAATCAAATCTAACTTAATTAATTCTCACAAATTTATGCATATAAACTTCAAATATCATAGATATTCAAATGTTTTTTTTGTATTGTATTAACATGAAAAGAAAATATAATCAACAAACAAATTTATGCATATAAAACTCAAATATCATAGATATTCAATTTTCTTTTTTGTATTGCATAAAAAAAAAAGAATATACAAACAACAAATAGCTGCATAACCAAAGGAATTACTAACAACATACAACTGTATAAACAAAGATCCAAGAAATACATCCTTCACTACACTCTTTGGTTGTCATGGAAGACAAATCCAAGATACCGTACAAATTCTACAAACATTGAAGGGATAAAAGACATGAAAATATATAGTAAATGTAGTTATATTATTTGTGGTGCATATATTGTCCAATTCAAAGCAACCTTGCCCTCCCATTCCAACCAAACAACCCTTGAGAGAAGATTGGAAGGATTCGAATGAGAAGGATAACAACTTCCTATCTATAAATATCATTGGTCATGGCCAGATGAAAGTAAAGAGTGCATGTTCACCTCTCCAATTTGACGAGTTGCAACCTAAAAATAAGATTTCAATGAGGTTTTTAGAATATGTTTATTAAAATGAAAATACAATTATTAAAATAAAAATCAAGCCAAGATCTATAATAAGCACATTTATATTTTTACAATATGGCAATATCCTTTACCTGTTTCAACGGTTCTGTGAGATTTCTCATTACAGAGACTATGGTAGAACACTAATCTGCAATATGACTATGAAGTTGCTCAGTAATGGATTCAATGTTGATAAGACTAAAAGGTGCAACATCAACAACACTGCCACGTGATACAATTATATTTGATAAGGCACATTCAAAAGCTATCTAAATGTTTATCTGGGAGGAAATGCATGTGGACTTATGATAAAACTGGAACAATGCCTTCAACTGTCATTTCTCCATTATACAACTCTGCCCATGTGAAACAAAGAGCTTCTAACAACCACATTTTATCCTTTGTGATCCTCCATAGCTTGCAATGATACTGTCTGACAACGCATAATTCTTACAAATAGAACAAAAGACCGAGGGTCATATGCTTGCAATGATATTCTATTTGTTCCTTCTTTGATGCATGTTGTAATCTACAATAGGTTATGTACAACCCTATGAAGCAAATACCTACCCTCACACTCTTCATGGTGACATTGGTTATGTAGACATCCTTCACATAATTGCCTCTATCTGGGGTTGTCTTAACTCTGAGCCCCTTCTTGTGTTGAAGATGTAAAGATCTTGGACATGAACACATTTGATACCTCCTGACATTTCACTGCCCAAAGCGAAACCAGAACTTGTGTGTGATTCACCAAGCACACATCGGATAATAATGATCGAGCTAGGTCATCCATAAGAAGTGCCATATTCATCCCAAACACTTCTAATAGAAATTACATCGTCAACATAGCTGATGTAAAAGTCCTCAATGCAGACATCTGAACATGAATCTGTATAAATGCCACATAGTTAGAGAAAGAGATTATACAGAACTAAATCCAAATAAGGCAACAATTGAAGAGTTATATCTGTCACAGCTAATAAACCAACTTGCAAATGCTTTGTGATTTTTTATGACATGCATGATTTGCTAACTTCCATCCTTTGAGCTGATCATGGAACTAGTAGCAAAGAAATTAAACATATTTATACTCCCCAAACAATAATTAATCACAAAAAAATCTCTCAAAATTCAAGTATTTTTGAAATTTAATATATTCCAATTGACACAAATGCTTACAAACTGAACTGCAGTGGAAAAGGACAAATGAAACAAAAATGATGGAGACAGTAGTAGGAACTTGATAGTCTTCACACTTTGGGGTTATGATCTAGTTTCTTGTAGAATCTATAACAATTGACAGGGCTCCTTTTTCTTTATACTTTATTCCCACAAGGTTTGTTGGTCCTATTTTAAACTACATCTAATAATAGATCATGTATGGTACTTGGTTGAAATTCACCAGATATGCATGGTGTAAAAATTCGCAAGCAAAGTTGCAAAAAATGGCTATTTCCATTAGTTTCCATTTTCACATGTTTAAGACTGTCGTTGGCTTCACTGATCCCATTCGAATGCTTTTTCTTTCTTTGGAATAGTTCCATTTTTAAGCTTTCAAATTTTACAGATAATCTACAGCTGCCATCAATTGAATTTCAAGAAGCATCCAATAGAAGACCTCCTTAGCAAAAGATTAAAGGATCATAAAATTTCTAGGGGTGGAAATAAATGAGAAATCATACTTCAAAGATCACTTCTTAGGATTTAAAATTTTTCTTCTGAGTTGTAAATCCAAACTTCATATTTCTTACAAGAAGCAATAACAATACAAATATTCTTAACATTTGACTTCGGTTAGATAAAAGAATTGTCTGATATAGGGTTAAGATCCTAAGGGTCATTCGAATACCTGTAACCAAGAACCAAACTATAGAAGGGAATGTCTCACACAACTGCACTTGCAAATTTGTGATCTTGTTGATGGAATTGTGATCATAAAAAATGTGGAGAGTCGACAACATTAAAAACTAAATTGTTCTTCTAGTTTTGGGTAGTATTTTAGTAGTTTCTCAGATTGTTTTTGGATAGATTACATTGAGAACTTTGCTACACCTTGTTGATCTTGTTTTGTCCTTTGTAGCCACATCCATACCTCAACTTTCAAAGCAATATATAAAAATTTGTGCTTGAAACCAGGTATTAGATCAATATAAATATAGAAATTAGCACGTCAATTCAAGACATTGGTAGAAAAGAACCTAAAACAAATATTTTGTCAACATTGGGTTTGCAATCAATATCTGACGAACTTGCTGTTGATTTTGTTCAATGAGAACCTACAATAGATAAATTAATTTTTAAAGTGGCATCCTAGCAAAAGACATCACTAGAAATAGATGGCAAATGCTTATGATGCAACAAGAATTGATATAAGGATGATGGTACCTTCATTTGAGACATGACATCATAAAGCTGATTCTTAGACATGCTAGCTAAGTGAGAGAAAGAAGCATTGCCAACTGCACTACCACTATTCCCACCAATATTTGATTGACCATTTATCTGCCCAGCATTCTGTGTTTGACCTAGCATAGATGTGTATGGACCTCCAAATGCTCCCGCCATCAGAGGGATCTATGACCACTCCAATGTCTTTGTAGTGGGTTGGAAGTTAATGCTACAATTTCCAGATTTGTCCACTTGCTCCTCACTATAAGCAATGACAAGTATCAATCTTAAACAATTTTTGGTCTTTATAGAAATATCATAAGAAAAAAGATAAACATGATCTTGTAGATTTTCATAGTTGCACTTAGTCATGAAAATTGGAATACGATACTATGCTTTAGTCAGAATGTATTCAAGTGTAAATGTGAAACTGGGCTAGACGAGAAAGAATATATAATACAGACTAATATTGGGCCCAAGCAAGACTCAGATCAGCGCTGTTTCATAAAAAACTTTCTTGTGTCCTGTTTTCTTATGAAGTTTCATAGATGACATTCCACAAAAATTACTCAAGGGATAATAGTAATACAATTTTGTTAGAGGGTCCTTTTTATCTCCCTTTTTACTGTTCAAGAATTAATGAAATTAAGTTTTGAAAACCTCATTTTTGTATTGTCAATAGCTCATTGTGTCTTTCACTAGTTTACACGTCTTTGCATTTATTGTGATCATCTTTGTCAATATTTTGACAATAATTGATAGTCATTTATGCCATGACAGAGAAATGCTATCTGAAGACAACATTTTTGTCATTGTATGGTGTATAGCAGCAAATATACTCAACTGGAGGTATACAAGCTAGAAATATGACATAATTTGATGCAGATTTGGATGGAAATTAAAGGACTGTTAATCTAGAAAAATAAATGGCAGTCAAATAGGTTGAGTTCAATTGATGAAAATGTTAGGTTCTCATTGTAGAGATCCAGGTTCAAATAATTTGATGCAGATTTGGATGGAAATTAAAGGACTGTTGAAATAGAAAAATAAATGGCAGTCAAATAAGTTGAGTTCAATTGATTAAAATGTTACGTTCTCATTGTAGAGATCCAAGTTCAAATCTCCAAAGTCACATCTAATGTGGAATCCTCAGAAGTGACCCTTTAAACTTTGATGGAAGTCTATACCTTGTTCGAAAGCTCCCATTTCGGCACAGAAAAGCTGGATGCTGGCAAAAGTTGTGGATTTTGGCTTTGCACATGCCAATTGCATTTTTTAAAAGTTTTTGGTGCATATCTTGTGATCAGGGCAGTCCATGAAATCGCATTTCTTTGAGGCATTAAGTCAAATAGTTCAATCGCCTTGTCATAAAATAAAATGGGGTAATAAATTTGGAAGTATAAGGCTCTGTACCTTTTCCAATAAATTTACTTAACTAGAAAATAAATAGTTATCATATTGGCAACAGGAAGGTAATGGGAATAACTATTAAACATCCTGGTGAGAAGAGCAATACAATTCATTTTAGGCTCGTCGTGGAAATTTTTAATGTTTCTTGTATGACAAGCTTGGGTAATATACTCTTGATTGAATCCATCAATCTCGGGGACTCAATCATTGCCTCAACGGAATTGGAGAAATTCTTAAGAAATGCATTGAGCTCTGCTTGCCTCTTACAGAGAGAAGCTTTATGCAAGGAGTATGGTCCATAGTCATATGTGTGGACTTCTGGAGTGATACTATACATATTAATTAGTGGTGTTTGACCTGTTTGGGTAGGTGAGATGCATATTTAAGGGATGCAAGGAGCTAAGTCTTAGTCAAATGCCCCTATGAAATAATAATTAGTTTTGGCTAGAAACAACATAGAACATCATAAGCAAGCAAGAAAAGAGGACAGGAGTCACAAAATAGGATAAGAACAATATCCTATACAGTGAATTAAAAAATTTCCCCATGTTTATTTAGGTTATTTGTAATGAACAAATTAACTTACCTGGATCAATGTCATCTGTGTTAGGTGAGTCACGCGGAGCGCAGATTGTAAGATTCTTAATTCGCGCATTGTTGTAAATCAACACACAGGATATCAACTTACATCACTCCTAAATAATCCCCTGTTGTACATGGCTAAATTTATATAGATTCCTCAAAGTGAATATAATCCTAAGATCTGACGCAACTTGAGCTTAAGAAAGAGAATTTGCAGAGGCATCCCGACCGACATAGGTTTGGAAAATGGAAGAGTGTTTGCATTTAATTCATGGACGGTGCTGATAATAAACCTAAGATAGATCTTAAAATCCAAGTTGATTTCCTGAAATCCGATTTGATTCAAGGATGGATTCGATTCGATTTGAGTGCACTTATTACAATGACTTTATAGTTGCAAGATTTGTTTAAAAGATTTTGTATTAAATAGCAACTGTCATGCTGAAAAAATTAGTCTAAAAACCACCAACTCCTTCGTAGTTTCACGGAAACCAATAGTTAGTATTAAGGCATGAGACAGGTTTACAATGGAAACCTCTCACATAATATAGCCTATCGGCTAACAAGATTTACAGTACAATTGATGGTGCAAGAGCACCATGACATCATCATGAGTCCTATGAAATATTTTTGGGGAAACATAATCAAGTGTTGATGATACACCATTGTATTATGAATTATTTCTCATGTGTATTGATCATTGTTTAAATCCTAAGTTCATTCCATAGAGAGGTGTCAACAAACATTGACTAAATATACAAAATTGCAAGGTTGCATAAAAGCAACATTTAGAAGATAAAGAGCCATCTAGGATGTAGGGTCAGTTAGAGGTAGTTAGTAGTTTGAAGTCAGATGTATTTCCTTTTAAAAGGCCTTGTATGCATTTAGAACTTTGAGGGTGGTTGAAGAAAGCATAAGTTTATAAGAAATCTCTGATTTTTATCATTTTTCTTCAGAAATATTGCATTTCCAGGATTATGTACAGAGTTGTACGGCTATAACTGATGGAAAATGATTTGTAAATGGTAAAGCGCTCAATCACCTTCCAGTTGGACTTGGTTTCATGCATTTTGGTGTTCATTTGAAAGAGATATCACTGCTTTTCTCATAACAGTTAAAAACCCTCATTAGGGTAACAATAGGCTTAGAAATTTATGTTTCTCAGTTACTTATGGATGAAATCATCTAGTTTTCTTTGTGATAACATTCTTCCATGTATGTGCTTCCACATTCAAGTGGTTTTTAATTAAGGCTATAAGATTTGAGGCGTGGAGGACTAAAATATGACTGGTTTTTCCTGAGTTCATAGTCTAAGATAGGGCATTTAAGGGAACAAAGCCTAGGGTTTGATAAAATAAGCATAGAAACGCCCCTCTAAAGGTTTATTGAGCATAAATAAGTCAAGACACTTCTGTGTGAAGCATTATAACAGTGAGTTTGTGTGTGGAGGTTAGAGATCCAATAAGGTCCTATTGGAAGGAACCTAATTAACCCTGTTATTCAACGTAGACAATCTGAATTTGTACATTTCTCTTCAAGCAACTTATGGTGAGTCTTTGATATTTTTTAATACATGATGAAGGGCATCTTAAATGTTGTTTACAGTCGGTGTTGAGGGTTTTCGTTTGAAGGAAAGCTCTGACAGACCTATGGTAGACTTACTAGGAATAAGGGTAGAGTAATGAAGGAGTCTTCTAGCCCTCAATTATTGTTTCTTGTGGCCATAGTGTAGCTCAATGTGCAATAAGAGGCAGATATCATAAAGAAAGATTTCATTTGAGGAACTTCTAATAAAAAAACCCTCTGGAAGAAGTACTTACCTTCATAAAGACATCAACATCTGGATCTGGTTTGATGCCTGCTTGCTTCTCACGTCTTGAAAGTTCTTGCAGTAGGTCTGTAAGCAACACAAATCAATATGGTCACATAATTGAGAAAATGGTGCCTCCAAAGAATAAAACAGCAACCCTGTGATCAACATTACTAGGTGGCAAAGGTGATGAACCCAAAATGCATTTATTGACAAGAATACCAACCGTGCAAGAAGCATGATGCAATACATTCTTGTTTATAGTCCTAAAACCAAGGTTGATGGTTTCCATTGTCTCATCTTGCCTTTGATATTTGTGAAAATGGAAGAAGTATTAAGGAATCATGTTTCTCTTATGCAGTGTTGCATATGTCTTCATGCATATCCTCAAAGTTTGAAATGGCCATCATAGGTCTCACTATTACTTTGCTCAGTTGACCATAAGCTTCAAATGCAACTAGAACACTATCTAAATATAAAGAATTATCACTTGGCCATCCATCTTTCTTGGCTCGACTAACCATCATGATGGAAGATGATCTCTTAATGATCTCCATGAGATGCAATATGAAAAGCCGAAGCTTACATTTTCTCAAACCTCTTGAAGCTTCTACCAAGTTGATGATTGAAGGCACGTTTCTTGTGCCATGTACACAAGGAAAAATCCGCAGTTCATCCTGAGGCTTGACAAGTTCTACCACCCTTAGAGTGTATGAAGCCTGGTTTCTCGCAAGCTTGTACAAAAGCATAACCATTGGTGTAGTCATGAAAGTGGTCAACAAAGCCATTGACACTAGTACTGTGAAGGTCTCATTATTCAATACCTGCAAGGGAGTTACAAGAACACACTTATATTATACAATTCAGCCATATAGTCTAGGGGTGCTCTTCAATCAAACCATTTATGAGAATGAGACTTAACAACATGCTTCTGAGTCCTACTCATAACATTCATCCATACAGAAAAAATGATTATTAACTGAGACCCTTGAATAATTGTTGCCCCCAAAAATCAGTTATCACATATTCCACAGTGAAAAGAAAATAAATACTCTGTTGTCAATGGTTCCTGCCTCAATACAATATTGAAGGGACTTTTCTATTCTACAAATTGTTACAATCATAGAAAAAGTAAACTATTAGAAGAAAATATTTTCCACTAGTTTAGGGAATCTTCTTAGATTTCAATCAGCCGGTTAGTGGACATTATTTCATCATTCATGAATTCTTGTTTTGTATGAGTATGAAGAAGGGATAACAGTAAAAATAGAACAATCTTGCTCCTAAGCGATGACTAATAATATGTTTAATAATGAGAATACATATGTCAGTGGCATATGCAATTAGAAATGGTCACGAATATAATTTTTGAAAGTGTGTGATTGTATCAATGAAGAGACAGCCAATTTGGGTTTTACATTATGAAATCCTTTGTATAATTATGCATACTCGATAAACTTAAAAGGTTAGATTTCGTAGTAGTACAGTAAACTAGTATGATCATATATCTGCATTTCCCTAGTAATGCTTTAATATATTGGCATTCTCATTTAAAGAAACTTCACTTCAGAGAAGGCAACTTGAAGAACAATTCTTGTCAATAATTGCCAAATATCTTTCACTTAAATTGTAAGTTGAGAGAGTATATCTCTGTAAACATCTCAAAATGATATAGAAAAAACTTTACAAACCTTTCTGTCTCTGCCAATATTGAGCACAATGAGCTCCACTAGCCCTTTTGTATTCATCAGGAAACCAAATTTTAGTGCTTTCTGAGGTGAACTCTTGTATGCCAAGGCAACACGAAATGTGCCTATAACTTTCCCAAGACATGCAGCTCCAACAACAATTATCAAATCATAGAAGAATCTACCACCATACAGTGCACCAATAATATTGGTCCGTAAGCCACTAACAACAAAGTATAATGGCAACATCAATATAGAGATGAAGTCTTCTATCCTCTTTGTCAGTACTCTAGGAAATTGGCCATTCTTTGGAATGATGAGACCAAAGATAAATGCACCAAATATTGCATGTACACCTATTGCATCTATTGCAAATCCAAAAAGGAGTACTCCAACAAATATGATGCATACGTGGAGTTCATCAACGTGGTCATTATCAAGAGTTTGAAAAAAAAATCAACTCAACAGAGGCTTCACAGTAGTGAACATGAGAATAACAAAACCAATAGCAGAGAGAAAAACCCAAACAACTATCAAGGGTGTTGTGTCTGAACCTGAAAGTGCAACTGCTATAGCTAGCAAGAAGGATCCAAGCAACAACATCATTAACAGTAGCTGCAGATATTGCCATATGTAGAACATATGTTGTTAGGAGTTTGCGTTGAGCAAGAATACGAGCAAGAACTGGAAAAGCAGTTATCGACATCATCACTCCCATGAATAGAATAAATGGAGCAAGTTCTCCATCTTTCTGTATGGTTTTCTTGAGATAAAAGGAGTCTCCAACTCCTGCCAAAAATGGTAGGGATATCCCTGCAGCTGCCACGACCACAGCTTCTTGCCCAGTCTGACAAAGGAGACTGAGATCTAGCTCAAGCCCAACCATAAACATAAAATAAAGAAGACCAATATCAGCAAAGGTTTCTATGAGAGTGATGCTTTGCTTAGGGAAAAAGGTTTCTCTAAAATGAGGAACATATTTGAGAGCAGTTGGTCCAAGAAGAATCCCACCCTTGCATCAACAAGTCAATAAATTCAACAAGTTAGTGTTATTCCTGAATAGAAAACAGTTACATTCTAGAAGCAAACTGTTAGTGACATTTCTGAACAGAAGACTCTTGACAATCTAGAAGCTAGTCTGATACTCCTTTGCTATGATGGCAACCATTTCCTGGATAGTCATCTTATAACAATTTTCTTAATCAAAAACCATAAAATTATAATAGAATAATTTTTTTTCAACATAAGGCAAGAATTCAAACTTCTTTGGCAATCATCACAAAGTAATTCCTATTACCAAATATTATTTGATGGAAATTGGAGAAAGATATAAAAGCAAGCTAATCACCAATTTCTTGTGCATCATAAATACAATCCAACAAATAAAATTGTAAATATTCTAGTCAAGTTAAAACATTAAGTGTGCAATGCAAGCACAAAATATTTCTTTTATATCTTTCTTTTATAAAATATTCTAGTTAAGTTTTGCTTTAGATAAATGCGACTGCAATCCTTCATCATTTCACTATTTTCCAATGCCACATATCTATTAATCCTTTGAAGTTTAGTCTACCCCAAATACAAATTGTTGGCTACATAATCTCTCCAGAAGTAGAGACGCCTTTTAAAACAAAATCGATAATTCCTTCAACAAGTTCTATTAGTGATGCCTTTGGGAACAAGAAATGTCTCTTAGATAATCTATGGGGCCATGCAGTAGCTCTCAGTGATAATGGCCCCTTTGACATTTTTCCACTAGTTGCAATTTCCTTGGTTGAAGGAATCGACTGAAAATTGTAGTAGTCTTCAAGAAATACTCATTCATTTTGGTTTCTTCTTTCTAATGCACCTGTACTATTTCTCAAGAAAGTTCTGAAACATATTTATCATTCCAAAAAAAAATCATTACCCTTTGAGCCAAATAATCTGTAATTTTTATGTTTCCTTTCAGATTGCTGATCTCTAGAATTTCATACAATCAACATTGTCTAAATACTTAGCAAAAGTTGATGATCCAAGAAATGCCTTTCAACTTTGGATTGCTAATTTAATCCCCTGTTGACAAATCAACTTAATCCTGAGCATGTGGTTTAGCAAGATTTTATGTTTCTCAATTAATTGCCTAATTGCTCTAGTGGCTTGCTCAATATCCAATTTTGATTTTTGTGGATAGATGATGTCATAAAGCTTGAGCTTTGAATTGGCTAAAAGGTGAGCACCCAAATTATTAATTACCATAACATATATATTTATATCATCTCAATTTTATTTTCTTTTAGTAACAGTATTTGAATAAATATGCGATGACTTTATTGCATGTCTGCTTGACCTCCTCTATTTCCAATTTTTCTTCATATGCAATTATATTTCCTCCATTTTATTAAAATGAAAACATGAAAGTTTGAAACAATTAACTTGTCTGATTTTCCTTGTCTTCTCCATTTCCTACTTTTTACACTTGTCATCTAATGATCATTCAAACTATGTTGTGTTTTACATCATGAAGACTTGGAAAATTCAGTGTAGCAGAGAACATTTTGGCCATGAACAAATTGTAATTGTTTGTGTTGAAATATTGTGCAACCTGTGATAAAATGGAGGTTCCTAGTTTTAAATTTTCTACAACATGCCTTCAATCCCAACTTTAAGGAAAATAAATAGGACTGCACTTTTTCCATGTTATTCGCACTAAAATGTTTCTTGTGTCTACAAACCTACTCTAATTAACATCTACCTTAAAACATCTGGAGCAACACTTCACCCTACTAGCCTTTACATAACATGGACAGTATTATGCTAGGCCAAACAAGTGGTATTGATACCAAGATCAAAGATAGTTTTCTTTATGATTTCCTCATTGCAACACACCCTGTCAAATCTAACAGGGATTCTCAAATCATTTCTACTTAACAGTCCCATTTCTTCTTGTTAGTATATATTCTAGATAAGATTTTCTTAGGTATATGTTGTGAACTCTCATACGAGCATAATAGTTGGTTGCTTTAAATTTATGAAGTTGTTTAGGATAGTTTAACAAAAAAAAAAAATCATATTTTCTAAGGTGCAAGAGCAGGTTTTCTAATTATTAGAGCACAATTTGAGTTCACTTCTCTTACTCTTAAAAAAAATTGAGTTCATATTGAATATTTCATGGGTTTCCTCTTTCTACTCTTCATCTCCTACAATGTTTAGAAGAAAATCAACAAGTTATCTACTTATTCTCACACTTCCACTCTCATTTCCTAATACTTTTCCAATTGTAGATGTATTTTTGCACAAAGTTTATAACCACAAATAGTTACTCCCTTTTTTAGGGTTGCATAGCAGTTGGAAGAAAACAAGGCATACTCCAAGTGACAAAGGAGCTAGTAGCTTAAGTGATAAAGCAATAATGTGAAGATTCTAAGTTCAATCTCTGTGGAAAATAAAAGAGTATTAGAGTTGTACTACGACCCCAAGCCTAGAAGAATGGCCTGAAGGGTTGTTGAAAGAAAACAAACAATGCCCTAAAACACAAAGGGGCCAATAACTTGAGTGATAGAACACCCCAATATGCCAAGCACAGTCATGGGAATGACCTAGATTGTCCTAATTAGCCCATGGAATATAAGTGAATTTCTGTGTCAAAACCTAAAGGCAAAAATGATGCAAACAACTTCTCTATTGAAGCACTTCAACCAAAAGCCAATAAGGTGGTAGAAATGAAATTTCACTCACCCATGCAAGCTTTTGTGTTTCCAACATGAAAATTATAACAAAGGCACTTCCACCATCATGTCCTATTGTTTTCTCACTTGTAGGCCTATCATTCCACTTTTCACAAACATTAAAAGTGAGGAAACTAAAGCTAGACTATAGGTTTGCATTTGAGGAATGAAAGTTAGAATTGATCTAAGACTACATTAAAATATGAATTATTACCTATTACCTAGGCTCTCTCTTGAACCTAGAGCCAAGCAAATATTTCATTTGAATGATGTTCAACACTCCCCCACACACAAATTTTCTCTTGAAGCTACAACCAACCTAATAGAATAATCATCTTTCACTTGGGCATCTTCATTTTTGAGTTTACAACATGTTCAATTGTTTAGACTAACTAGGAATCAAACCCCAGACCCTCATTCACCCAACAAGCTACTATCGAGTGTGTAACTTTATAGATAATTTCTTTTTTTTTTATCATAAGGTTTTACACTACTAGAAGGAAGCTAAACTTGAGCATAATAAACGCTGTTTTTTTTTTGTTTTTTTTATTGTTATGGAACAATATCCACCCATATATGAAACATAACTGAATGAGAATGACAAACATGTAATTAAGTTGACTGACATTTTGAGAACAAGATAGAAGGAAAACAAAAACAAGCCTACAAAACAAAATTAATAACTAATATATAGTTGCCATCAAAGATCACCTAGGAAATATGGAAGAAATTAGAAATAAATGAGAAGTTTTATAAACAACATAACAAACACATAATGAAGCTAGTTGACAATTTTGGAAACAAAGCAGGATGGAAATCTTTGAGGAACATAAATATTTTTGTACATGTGTGTGTATAAACAGAGATTGCATGGATACAATTGTGTGAATAGATGGATTTTCAAGTATCAGGTTATTCTTAGTTCCATCATGAAGTCAAAACCTGAAGGGTATAAATTTTGAGCAATATATAAGTATGGAAGAAAAGGGTACATTCCTCACCCATTTACCATCTCGTTCTACACTTGCTTTTGGTCTTTTCGTAAATGCAGTATCCTAATGTTTCGTTTGTCCAATTTTGCACATAAGCTGACCCAAATTTAAAAACCATTAGCCTTTCCACCTATACAAGCCCCAAATGATCCAAACCAACTCTCTCTGATGCCATTCATGTTCTCTAGACTTGGCTGCACACATAGATCTGTCCCCTAGACAAAACTTCCCCCACAACTCTGTCCTAATTCAAACCTATTTTACCTCTTTCCTAAGCCTGCTCTTTCAAATAGTTTAACTACAAGATTCAGGATGCCAAAAATTGAAAATTAAACACTGATTACGAAAAGATATAACAAATACATTATCTTGACCTGACACCTTGGCATTGCCAGAGAAATGCAGTGTTTCCCCTTACAGTCATTTCTACATAGTGCAAATCATGTTGGCTAATGTAAGCAGATGTTCTTTGCGGCACAAATTTTGTCAACAAGTGTCCATTGTAGGTCATATTTCTAATAATCTGTGGAAGAAATCATTAAAAAATGGGGGAAAAAGGAAAATGCATGTCAAATGAGGGAGGGAAAATGAAAGGAGGGAGGGAAAATAAGGAGAAGAGGGAAATAAACTGGATATTGCACTTTAGGTGTGCAATTGGGTATGCCAAATATTTTTGTGTCATTTTTTATAAATTATTTTTTTAAGTTAAATATATATATATAATAAGTAAAATCATTCAATGTATAAACTTCATAAAATATTTTCAATTTTTCACTTTTTAATTCTTTTTATTTTTATAAATAATTATTTAAAAGTTAAAAAAATATATCTACTACAAAATATAAATATGAAAGATAATATAACTTTTCATCTTGTAACTCCTATTTAATTAAGAAAATTTAAGAATTTTTATAAACAT
>VDFB02278129.1:0-66404 GCA_007258455.2 Sequoia sempervirens
GAAATTATTTAATTAATAGTGGAATATGAAATTGGTAATAATTAAATGACAATTATTTAATTATATGGATAAGACGAGACTTAGTGTAAAAATGTCACTTGCAGGCTAGGACAATTTTCATAAAACGTATTTAGGGTTTACTTACATTTAGGGTTTTCCTTTTCTGTTCATCCTCTTCTTATCTCATTTGTTGATTTACTTTTAATATTGATGCATATTTAAGCCATAAGATGTAGTATTCCTAGAATCTTCACTTGGTGTGTTGATTCTGAACCTCATTCTTTTAGGGTTCTCCAAAGATGTTCACATAAGTTTAGATTTTATAGAGAATAGATTTGTATAATAATGATTTGTCTAAAGAATAGATTGCACATGCAACCTCATCTTTGAACAAGCCAAAATCATAGTGTAGATTTTTCATAGTTTGAACAATGTGCATCTGATATTGAAATCTCAATCTTAAACATTGGGCACCATATACATCATAATATCCATCCTCTACTATATCAAATCAACAAATACAACTAATCCAGTTTCACCTCTTACTCATCATTTATATGTTTTAATATACATTAATTAATTTATAATTCTAATTTCATTTATTGCTTGATTATTAGAATCGAGTTGAACATAATGTAGGGGAAATGGGGAAGGGTTCATATACAATTCAAGTTTATTGAATACAAGATTCCTCTGGAATTGAAATCTTCCTTTTCTATTAATAGTATTTTGAATCTTTGGTGCTCGAAGTTTATATTTTCATCTAGAATGGCTCTTGGCTTATACATAGCTTCAACTTTGCTCCATCTTTAATTTGATGGCATCATCTTGTTAAGTTTAATAACCTTCCTTCGACTCTATTGCCCATTATCCAATGTAAAAAGCTATTCAAGAGTGGATTCAAAGCATTAATGTATCTCTATTGTTTACCTACCCTAGAATGGAAACCATGACATTCAGTCAAACTCTCCACATTAGGGACCTACAATCTTTAACAATGACTCATCTCCCTAGGAACTTTCCAAATGCTTTACATTTATGTCTTCTTGCAAATGTCTTCTTTGTCAAGGTTGTTGCAAGCATGCTTGATTCTAATGCGGATTTGACACAACAAAAGACCTAGTTGGTAATGAATCAAGTAACCTCTCCAAGACATTGGAATACTTGAACTAAATGGTTGGTGCTTTCTCCAGTCTGGGTTTCACGTCTATAAGGAGGGGAAAGTGAACTACCAAGCTTATTAATATCTTTGCATTTGTTATAGAGCATTAGGCTTTATACACTGTATAAATTAATTTTTAGTAAACTCTTTGTAAACCAAGTATTCTCACCAATGAACTAACAACCATTTTTTTTAATGATTTCATAAAATTGCGATAACAATTGGATTAGGTAGATATTTACATCTTTGATGGGCTATTCTTAAACATCACCCAATTAATATTTCAAGATAAATATTGATCAATAGAAATAAGACAACTATTTATCACTTTTTAATATAGATGAAATGAATGAATTGAGTTTAATGCCAATGAATAATGTAACAATTCTATATATGCCTATCAGTTCTATATGATGTAATTGTTGAATTCATTGTTCTATAAATGCCTATCTCTTCTATATGATGTAAATGTTGTCGTCATTGTTGGGTAAATGCTTGTCTATTCTATATGATGTAAATGTTGTGCACGTGTTGTAAATGGCCATCTTTTCTATATGATGTAAATGATGTTCTCTAATTGCATATATGCTGCTATTTTTTCTAAATTGTTAATTCCTATATATAGGATGTAAATGTTCTAGCCATTGTACTATAAATCCCTATCTCTTCTATATGATGTAAATGTTGTTTTGTAAATGCCTATTTGCTACATATATGTCTATCTATTCTAAACTGTTAATGCCTATCTATTCTATAGGATGTAAATGTTGTAGCCATTGTATTGTAAGTGCATATGGGGTTTTTAGTTATACTATTAATTTCTATTTGTTATATACTATTAATGACTATTTGGGTATATGCACAAAAATGGTGTACAAAAAAGTGGCTAGTGTGCCTAAAATAAAGTAAACACGAGTGCATTATTGGAAAAAATCACAAAACATGCTCATGTTATGGCTTGGTAATTAGACCAAACCATAATGCGAGTGCATTTTGTGATTTCCAAAACACACATTTTCAATTTTAAAAAACATGCTTGTGTTTTTAATTGAACAAAACACACATGCATTATGTTGAGCACAAAACACGAGCACATTTTTAGCTCAACACAATGCAAGCACGTTTTTTTAAGTTAAAAACAAAAACATAAAAAGTATGCCCCTCATTTTGCAACTTGTAGCTACAACTTCCAATTTGCATTTTCCTCCTTTTGCTCTCCAAAATGAGTTTGCAGTTTGCAAATTTCAAAAGCAACTCTAATACACTAGAAGGGAGATTTCCCTTGAAGAGCACAATAATGCTAGACCAAGGAATGATGGAAGGCAACCTATGCAACACTTCAATAGAGACCTCCAACACAAAGTAAGTAGATTGTCACTGCCTATATTTGATAGTTTTGGAAATGTTACTACACGGGCTTGGGTTAAAAAATTAGATACATATCTTTCACTTAGCCCCATGATTGAAGATGAAGCAATCAAGCTTGACATTCTTCACTTGGAGGGTGTGCTCATGAATGGTGGCATCATGCCATCGTGACACAATGGTTTAATATTGTTACTACATATGCTAATTTCACACAAAGGCTCGTAGAAAAATTCGATAGAAGGGATCCAAATGTGTATTTTAGGGAATCGACATGGCTAAGGTAGCATGTGACAGTGGAAGATTATGTCAAAGAGTTCCAAAGACTCATTGTCTTGGTTCCAAATGTGATAGAAGATTTATGTTCTTGTTCATCGAGGGATTTTGAGCCAATGTCCTTGGATGATGCTATTCAGAGAGCCCTAAGCCTAAAGAACTCCATAATGAAGAATAAATCTATCTCCAAGAATGCACCAATGGGGCAAAAAAAGAAGTTATTTCACAAGACTATTCCTCAAATGAAGATCTTACCCTCAAAGCTTAGTAAGATGGATGAGTGTAAGAATGAGCTTCGAAGGAAAAATTATGCTTCACTTGTAGGGAGCCTTGGGCACTGGGTCACAAGTGTTTAGGGAAAGGACAAATCCACTATATTGAGCTAGTTTTTGATGATGATGTTGAGAATGGAGAAGGAGAACTCGAGGGTGTCACTAATGAGGATGGGCACAAGGAGACAATAGAGGGAGAACATTCAAGAGGCACTCTTGTAGCACTTTTAGGAGCACCAAAGTATCACATTCCATATTAGAGGAGTCATACAAGGGAAAAATGTGACAATAATAATAGATAGTGGAGCTACCCATAATTTCATTTATGAGGGGCTAGTGGCTAAGATGGATCTAAGGACCAAGGTTGGAACTGGTCTTAGGAGGACACAAGATGCAGGATGACTTCTACATAGTTGGCATTGGTGAGACAAATGTGTTTTTTGGAGTGCAATGGCTACACTCGCTTGGAGAATACACCCAAAACTATCAAACCATGGAATTGAAGTTCAAATCAAATGGAAAAGAGGTCATCCTTCAAGGCCTATCCAAGGGGGGGCCTATGGTAGTTTCAGCTAAGAGGATGGAGAGGTCTTTTTGTAGGGATGAAGTGGTTTGGACAACTAAGTGTTTGATCATGAATACTAGTCCACCAAAGGAGGGGAGATCCTGCCCCATTGACATTGAATCTATCCTAGAAAAGCGGTGCAAGATGTTTAGAGTCATTCCTTCTGGATTACCACTAGACAAAGGGTGTTAGCAATTGTTTGATCTTGAGGAGGGAGCATAGCCCATCATCACCACTCCCTATCAACATCCTATGATGTATAAGGAGGAGATCGAGAAGGCAATCAAGCAGTTGTTGGACATGAGGCACATCTGTCCAAGTTCTATCCCTTTTGCTTCATCTATGGTGTTGGTCAAGAAGAAGGATTGGACATTGAGGATGTGCATTGACTATAGAGAACTCAATAAGAAGACAGTAAAAATCACTATCCCATTCCCAAGATTGATGAATTGATAGATGAGCTTCATGGCACAGTATATTTCTCTAAGATTGACTTACATTTGGGGTATCATTAAATAAAAGTGAGAGGAGGGTGTGCATAAGACAACTTTTAGGTGTCACTATAGGCACTATGAGTTCTTGGTCATGCCATTTGAGTTGACCAATGCCCTTGCTACTTTCTAGTCATGTATGAACCAAGTATTCATTCTACAATTGAAAAAATTTGTTTTGGTTTTCTTTGATGAAATTTTGATCTATAGTAGGACATGAGAGGATCACTTGAAGCATATAGATGAGGTGCTTGTCATAGTTGAGCAACATTCATTCTATGCTAAGGTATCAAAATGTGAGTTTGGTTTGACTGAAATTTTGTATGTGGGGCATAAGATTAGTGCTCAAGGGGTTAGTGTTGATGAGGAGAAGATCAAGAAAACCCAGTATTAGCTTAGACCAAGGAACTTGTCACAATTGAGAGGATTTGTCAGCTTATGCAACTACTATAGGAGGTTTGTAAAAGGTTTTTCACAACTTGTAGCTCCACTGACCAATTTGACGAAGAAGGGGGAATTCTCTTGGAGCCCTACAAAGAAACAAGCTTTTGATAAGCTTAAGGAGGTAATGAGTTCATGTCTTGTTTTGAATATTCCAAATTTCTCACTTCCTTTTGTGCTTGAGTGTGATGCATTAGGAGAAGGTATTGGAGTGGTTTTGATGTAGAATAGACATCCTATAACGTATGACAGTGTGAAGCTCAAGGATTGAAAGAAAGGCTCCTCTATTTATGACAAGGAGATGCTAGCTATCATGCATGCACTTTCCAAATTCAAACAATACTTGGTATTGTGGGAAATTTGTGGTCAAGATGGATCATAACAACCTCAATTTTTTCCTCTATCAACATGATTTGAATGATAGGCAGAAAAAATGGGTAAGCAAACTTCAAGTATATGATTTTGATATGGAATATGTGAAGGGAAAAAATAATGTGGTGGATGATGCACTCTTTAGGAAGCCTTATTTCTATTCTATTTCTGATATATTTGCTAATTGGAAGGCTACATTAATAGATGAATATGCCAAAGATTCCTTTGCTATTGACACTTTAGATGGGAATTTGCATGATGATAGATACAAGGTGGTGGAGGACCTCATCCTTTACAAAGATCATGTGTACCTTGTACCAAAATCTAAGGTGAAGGAGAGGATTATGAGAGCTTGTCATGACACACCTCTCACTGGTCATCCAAGGTTCTAGAAGATATACAAGCAAGTAAGAGAAAATTCTCATGGAAGGGGCTAAAGAATGATGTATTGTAGCATCTTAGGGAGTGTTTGGTGTGCCAAAAAAACAAGACAAAGAATGTCTTTCCCGCTGGTTTGTTGTAGCCCTTACCCATCCTAAATAAAAAATGGGAAACCATCTCCATGGATTTCATTATGGGGCTGCCTAAGGTGCAAGGTCAGGACTATATTTATGTGGTGGTTGATAGGATTACCAAGTATGCTCATTTCCATGTCATTCCTTCATATTATAAGGCTCCTCAAGTTGCTAATTTGTTTTTAGTGAGATATTTAGACTTCATGGGCTGACCAAGAACAATGTGAGTGACAAGGATAGTAGGTTTATCAGCTTGTTTTGGTAAGATATTTTTCATTTAACTCACATGAAATTGACCCCAAGCACCAACTACCACCCGTAAACAGATCGACAAACCAAAATTGTGACTAAGTGGGTTGAAGGCTACCTAAGGAACTATGTTACAAGACAAAAAACAACTTGGATCAAGTGGTTACATTTGGGGGATTTTGGTAGAATACCATGCATCACATGTCTATAGGTATGTCATCTTTCAAGGCTCTCTATGCTTATGATGCTACTTCATTGATGGATTTGATCCTTACCAATAGTAGGGTCCCTCGAGCAAGGGATGTAGTGCAACAAAGTATGGATATCTTGAATGCACTCAAGGAAAATTTATAGTGTGCTTAAAACCAGCAAAAGATGTATGTACATCAACATAGGACAAAGAGATTTTTTGATGTTAGTGATACGGTTTACTTGCGGTTGCAAACATATAGACAATCTACCCTCAAGGGGAATTGTGCAAAAAAGCTAAACCAAGGTTTTATAGGCCGTATCAAATTGTAAAGAAGGTTGGAGAGGTTGCATATGAACTGGAATTGCTCAAGGACAACAAAATTCACATCTTTCATGTTGCATGCCTCAAAAGGGAAATTAGATAGTAGGTCATACCTTTAATGGAGCTCCCCCATTGATGATGAAGGCAAGTTGATACTTGAACTTGAAACAATCCTAGATGTGAGAGAGAAAATGTTGAGGAACAAGGTAATCCCAGAATACTTGGTGAAATGGAAGAACCTACCTATTGAAGATGTAACCTGGGAAGGTGTGGCGATCTTTGAGCATGAAAACTTGAGGTTGCTTGAGGACACGCAACATTTGGGAGGAGAGGACTGTCATGTCCCCACTGTTGACTAGTCCCTATTTCAAATTCTAGGGGGAAATAGTATTTTTTAACACTACATTTGCATTTAATATATTTAAAATATTATTAAATAATATAATATTTAATAATTAATTTTAAATAATAATAATAAATATAATAGTAGGATCTGGCCGACCCATTTGGGAAGGCATCATGAGTTGATATATATATTCAAATGATTGTAGTTGTTGAATCATCACAAAATTGGGAAATTCGTCATGTAAATTTGAGGGATGAAGCCCCCTATGGATCTTCATCAAGGTGTGGTGATAATCTCACCTTGCTTTCATGATTCTCAATTCACTTTTGTGAATGCATTGCCATCTAATTTCCAGTCATCATTACATGATTATTTAAGGCCAAGAACATGCAAGGGGATTTGGAAAGAGAATGATATTTTGGCGAAGCCTCTAGCTTGCACCATCCCTTGGAAGTGTTTGATAAAAATTCCAGTAGTTAGATGCTCTACCGGAAAGGATCATTTAGAGGTTGCAGTCAAGATGGGCGCCACTGCAAGGGTGCTAGATTTTGATTCTCATCCACTATCTCATCCGTAAGGCATACCCAACCTTATTGTAGGATTTTCAGTAAATCATGTCAATTCTTCCCTATTGCAATTTCATCCTGTGGTATTGCATGGGTAGATCAGGGATGGTATCTATCCATGGCAGTGACTTCTATGAACAACCCTAGTAGATGCAAATATCATCATTGGGAAGTACATATTTGTCTCACCACATCTTCCACTGCACATTATTGTTAGAGGAAATATTGTATACAAGATACCATAGGCATATCTATTTTGAAGAACAATGCAGTGAGAATTAAATGTAATTATACTTGAATATTAGAGGAGTAATATCAAAAGATCTGTGTGAATCATATTTTCATATTAGTACATTTTGAGTACAATGAAGAATACTGACTGTAGTATACTTGTAATATCATGATTGCATCTATTCATGTTGATAGAGGTAATTCGAAAGTTTGATCTAGAATTTTTGAGGTTAGCTACTCAAGGCAAAGAGATTTTTCTAGAAATATACTCATGTTCTATATTCCCTTCTAGATGTGGGTTTAGCTCTATGATTTGAAAGGAAAGTATTCCTACACTTGTTGTATCTTATTCTAAAGTTTTTGAAACTCATGTTCAACATGCAAAAATATTGGAGTGACAAAATGTTCATTGGGCTTGTCAGTTAACCAATTGGTGTTCTGAAATAGTGTGTTAGTCATCTCAAGTGTGTGGCTTCCAAAGATAGCAAGGGATGTTGATTTAGGTTCAAGTTAAGATTCTTGTGGAAGTGCACAACATCATGCTCATTTAGCAATAATAAATTTTTTTTGGACCTACTCATTACAAATTTCATGTCATTTGAATTTAGGTCCATCCTATGTCATCTGATTATTTGCGGACCCTTGGGTGAAATGGAGTGTTGTTAATGTAATGTCTTGTATATAATCATCATAGTTTTAGATCTCACTTGATGTGTGAGTGGATGGTAATTTGTATGGATGTGTAATCTTGTGCAAGCAAGTGTAGTTGAATGAGAGTTGCATCCCAATCATTATGCCTCATTATCAGAAGGCCATAAGGAGTGTAAGGGAGTGTTTGAGGAAAGCTTAGATCTTGTGTAAGCTGTGTTATTAGCATTGAAGATCCACAAACTTTATCTTTGTATTTTGGTAGGAATGTGTTCTACTCATTGATTTGGTGGTCAAATACTTGTACAGGGGATTGGTGTCTCCAGTAGGTTGGTGCCTACATATATTTCAAGGGATTAGTATCTCTGGTAGATTGGGGCCTACTTCATGATTTAACTTATTCATTATTTTTGTGAGGCTAGATTTGGATAGTAGCTCCAAGCATCTCTTCTCATCATGGTTTTTCCCATTCCATGTTTCCATGTATATTTGGGTGTTCATTGTGTGAATGTGTGCTTCTGTGATTGCATTATTAATATTAGTCATTTTGATTCATGTTTCATGTTTGTATATACATGTTGAAGTAAAGAGTTTTAAATAGAAGTGATCTACTAATTCACCCCCCCAAGTAGAATGTGTTCCCTTCAATCGGGGCTTGCAATGAATGTGCCCCAACATCACAATCATGCTTGGATGGTCATAAATTTTTTGAAGACCCTCATTGGAGAAAATGACATGGGTATGTGGATTGGTCCTTCGCACTGGTGAAATCCTTTTAGCAACGAGAGATGAATGAAGAGGATGAATGCTAGGGTGATGGTGCTAGTTTTTCTATCACGATATTTCCTTTTGTTTTTATTACTTATATTATTTCTCACCTATGGTGTATATTTTGCATCGGTAGTTCAAAAATTATAGGAATTAGTAGTGGTAGAAGTTTTATAGGTGTAAGATATTGTATATTTTTTGGTGTTGTCATTAGTGTTTTCATTGATGCCAACCTCCATTATGGTCAGGGAGATTGTTGCACTATGTTGTCATTAGTGTTGTGATTTGATGTCAACCTCTAGTGTTGTCATGTTGAGAAGTGATTGTGGTATTGAGCGAGTGTTGTATATATTGTAGATATGTTAAGAAATTATTTGTAGTGTTGCTGATGAAACTAGTTCACTTGGTTTCCAAGTGCTTTTGAGAAAATTTGAATAAAAGAGAATGCAGTGTGATAGAGGTGTGTTCAGTGC
The DNA here is from genome assembly GCA_007258455.2 of Sequoia sempervirens. NCBI lineage: Eukaryota > Viridiplantae > Streptophyta > Pinopsida > Cupressales > Cupressaceae > Sequoia > Sequoia sempervirens. The sequence goes on from VDFB02278129.1 coordinate 9,255, forward strand.
TATGCTCCACATTTCTTCATGGTTGAAGATATGCTTGTGCGGTTTGGATGTGATGATCAAAGGTGTTCAAAGGTGCTATATCTAGAGTTTTAGGTTTTGGGTTGTGTGGCAATGGAAGTTGTTTGATAGTGTGTTGCCTATGAAGAGGGTTGTCTGGGAGAAATGAGATTTATTTGCATTTCTCACTAGTACAAAAACAACAATATATGACTAAATAAACTACTAAAAATTGCATATAAATGACTAATTTTGATCACATGACCATTAGTAGTTTATTGCCGGTCATTTATAATGCGACCAAATTTATGACTAAACTATTTTATTCATTAATTTAGTCGTTAATTTAGTCATTGATTGTTGTTAACTGGTCATTTATTTAGTCATTAATTTAGTCATTGATTTTTGTTAACTGGTCATTTATTTAGTCATGGTAGTCATATATTTAGTCATTACTTTAGTCATATATTTAATCATTAATTTAGTCACATATTTAGTCATTACTTTAGTCATATATTTAATCATATATTTAGTCACTGTAGCCATATATTTAGTCATTGTAGTCATATATTTGGTCATTGTATTCATTTATTTTAGTCATAGTAGTCATTTATTTAGTCATGGTTTAGTCATTTATTTGAGTCAATCAATGATTCAAGTTATAAATCAAATCTAACTTAATTAATTCTCACAAATTTATGCATATAAACTTCAAATATCATAGATATTCAAATGTTTTTTTTGTATTGTATTAACATGAAAAGAAAATATAATCAACAAACAAATTTATGCATATAAAACTCAAATATCATAGATATTCAATTTTCTTTTTTGTATTGCATGAAAAAAAAAGAATATACAAACAACAAATAGCTGCATAACCAAAGGAATTACTAACAACATACAACTGTATAAACAAAGATCCAAGAAATACATCCTTCACTACACTCTTTGGTTGTCATGGAAGACAAATCCAAGATACCGTACAAATTCTACAAACATTGAAGGGATAAAAGACATGAAAATATATAGTAAATGTAGTTATATTATTTGTGGTGCATATATTGTCCAATTCAAAGCAACCTTGCCCTCCCATTCCAACCAAACAACCCTTGAGAGAAGATTGGAAGGATTCGAATGAGAAGGATAACAACTTCCTATCTATAAATATCATTGGTCATGGCCAGATGAAAGTAAAGAGTGCATGTTCACCTCTCCAATTTGACGAGTTGCAACCTAAAAATAAGATTTCAATGAGGTTTTTAGAATATGTTTATTAAAATGAAAATACAATTATTAAAATAAAAATCAAGCCAAGATCTATAATAAGCACATTTATATTTTTACAATATGGCAATATCCTTTACCTGTTTCAACGGTTCTGTGAGATTTCTCATTACAGAGACTATGGTAGAACACTAATCTGCAATATGACTATGAAGTTGCTCAGTAATGGATTCAATGTTGATAAGACTAAAAGGTGCAACATCAACAACACTGCCACGTGATACAATTATATTTGATAAGGCACATTCAAAAGCTATCTAAATGTTTATCTGGGAGGAAATGCATGTGGACTTATGATAAAACTGGAACAATGCCTTCAACTGTCATTTCTCCATTATACAACTCTGCCCATGTGAAACAAAGAGCTTCTAACAACCACATTTTATCCTTTGTGATCCTCCATAGCTTGCAATGATACTGTCTGACAACGCATAATTCTTACAAATAGAACAAAAGACCGAGGGTCATATGCTTGCAATGATATTCTATTTGTTCCTTCTTTGATGCATGTTGTAATCTACAATAGGTTATGTACAACCCTATGAAGCAAATACCTACCCTCACACTCTTCATGGTGACATTGGTTATGTAGACATCCTTCACATAATTGCCTCTATCTGGGGTTGTCTTAACTCTGAGCCCCTTCTTGTGTTGAAGATTTAAAGATCTTGGACATGAACACATTTGATACCTCCTGACATTTCACTGCCCAAAGCAAAACCAGAACTTGTGTGTGATTCACCAAGCACACATCGGATAATAATGATCGAGCTAGGTCATCCATAAGAAGTGCCATATTCATCCCAAACACTTCTAATAGAAATTACATCGTCAACATAGCTGATGTAAAATTCCTCAATGCAGACATCTGAACATGAATCTGTATAAATGCTACATAGTTAGAGAAAGAGATTATACAGAACTAAATCCAAATAAGGCAACAATTGAAGAGTTATATCTGTCACAGCTAATAAACCAACTTGCAAATGCTTTGTGATTTTTTATGACATGCATGATTTGCTAACTTCCATCCTTTGAGCTGATCATGGAACTAGTAGCAAAGAAATTAAACATATTTATACTCCCCAAACAATAATTAATCACAAAAAAATCTCTCAAAATTCAAGTATTTTTGAAATTTAATATATTCCAATTGACACAAATGCTTACAAACTGAACTGCAGTGGAAAAGGACAAATGAAACAAAAATGATGGAGACAGTAGTAGGAACTTGATAGTCTTCACACTTTGGGGTTATGATCTAGTTTCTTGTAGAATCTATAACAATTGACAGGGCTCCTTTTTCTTTATACTTTATTCCCACAAGGTTTGTTGGTCCTATTTTAAACTACATCTAATAATAGATCATGTATGGTACTTGGTTGAAATTCACCAGATATGCATGGTGTAAAAATTCGCAAGCAAAGTTGCAAAAAATGGCTATTTCCATTAGTTTCCATTTTCACATGTTTAAGACTGTCGTTGGCTTCACTGATCCCATTCGAATGCTTTTTCTTTCTTTGGAATAGTTCCATTTTTAAGCTTTCAAATTTTACAGATAATCTACAGCTGCCATCAATTGAATTTCAAGAAGCATCCAATAGAAGACCTCCTTAGCAAAAGATTAAAGGATCATAAAATTTCTAGGGGTGGAAATAAATGAGAAATCATACTTCAAAGATCACTTCTTAGGATTTAAAATTTTTCTTCTGAGTTGTAAATCCAAACTTCATATTTCTTACAAGAAGCAATAACAATGCAAATATTCTTAACATTTGACTTCGGTCAGATAAAAGAATTGTCTGATATAGGGTTAAGATCCTAAGGGTCATTTGAATACCTGTAACCAAGAACCAAACTATAGAAGGGAATGTCTGACGCAACTGCACTTGCAAATTTGTGATCTTGTTGATGGAATTGTGATCATAAAAAATGTGGAGAGTCGACAACATTAAAAACTAAATTGTTCTTCTAGTTTTGGGTAGTATTTTAATAGTTTCTCAGATTGTTTTTGGATAGATTACATTGAGAACTTTGCTACACCTTGTTGATCTTGTTTTTTCCTTTGTAGCCACATCCATACCTCAACTTTCAAAGCAATATATAAAAATTTGTGCTTGAAACCAGGTATTAGATCAATATAAATATAGAAATTAGCACATCAATTCAAGACATTGGTAGAAAAGAACCTGAAACAAAGATTTTGTCAACATTGGGTTTGCAATCAATATCTGACGAACTTGCTGTTGATTTTGTTCAATGAGAACCTACAATAGATAAATTAATTTTTAAAGTGGCATCCTAGCAAAAGACATCACTAGAAATAGATGGTAGATGCTTATGATGCAACAAGAATTGATATAAGGATGATGGTACCTTCATTTGAGACATGACATCATAAAGTTGATTCTTAGACATGCTAGCTAAGTGAGAGAAAGAAGCATTGCCAACTGCACTACCACTATTCCCACCAATATTTGATTGATCATTTATCTGCCCAACATTCTGTGTTTGACCTGGCATAGATGTGTACGGACCTCCAAATGCTCCCGCCATCAGAGGGATCTATGACCACTCCAATGTCTTTGTAGTGGGTTGGAAGTTAATGCTACAGTTTCCAGATCTGTCCACTTGCTCCTCACTATAAGCAATGACAAGTATCAATCTTAAACAATTTTTGGTCTTTATAGAAATATCATAAGAAAAAAGATAAACATGATCTTGTAGATTTTCATAGTTGCACTTAGTCATGAAAATTGGAATACGATACTATGCTTTAGTCAGAATGTATTCAAGTGTAAATGTGAAACTGGGCTAGACGAGAAAGAATATATAATACAGACTAATATTGGGCCCAAGCAAGACTCAGATCAGCGCTGTTTCATAAAAAACTTTCTTGTGTCCTGTTTTCTTATGAAGTTTCATAGATGACATTCCACAAAAATTACTCAAGGGATAATAGTAATACAATTTTGTTAGAGGGTCCTTTTTATCTCCCTTTTTACTGTTCAAGAATTAATGAAATTAAGTTTTGAAAACCTCATTTTTGTATTGTCAATAGCTCATTGTGTCTTTCACTAGTTTACACGTCTTTGCATTTATTGTGATCATCTTTGTCAATATTTTGACAATAATTGATAGTCATTTATGCCATGACAGAGAAATGCTATCTGAAGACAACATTTTTGTCATTGTATGGTGTATAGCAGCAAATATACTCAACTGGAGGTATACAAGCTAGAAATATGACATAATTTGATGCAGATTTGGATGGAAATTAAAGGACTGTTAATCTAGAAAAATAAATGGAAGTCAAATAGGTTGAGTTCAATTGATGAAAATGTTAGGTTCTCATTGTAGAGATCCAGGTTCAAATAATTTGATGCAGATTTGGATGGAAATTAAAGGACTGTTGAAATAGAAAAATAAATGGCAGTCAAATAAGTTGAGTTCAATTGATTAAAATGTTACGTTCTCATTGTAGAGATCCAAGTTCAAATCTCCAAAGTGACATCTAATGTGGAATCCTCAGAAGTGACCCTTTAAACTTTGATGGAAGTCTATACCTTGTTCGAAAGCTCCCATTTCGGCACATAAAAGCTGGATGCTGGCAAAAGTTGTGGATTTTGGCTTTGCACATGCCAATTGCATTTTTTAAAAGTTTTTGGTGCATATCTTGTGATCAGGGCAGTCCATGAAATCACATTTCTTTGAGGCATTAAGTCAAATAGTTCAATCACCTTGTCATAAAATAAAATGGGGTAATAAATTTGGAAGTCTAAGGCTCTGTACCTTTTCCAATAAATTTACTTAACTAGAAAATAAATAGTTATCATATTGGCAATAGGCAAGTAATGGGAATAACTGTTAAACATCCTGGTGAGAAGAGCAATACAATTCATTTTAGGCTCATTGTGGAAATTTTTAATGTTTCTTGTATGACAAGCTTGGGTAATATACTCTTGATTGAATCCATCAATCTCAGGGACTCAATCATTGCCTCAACGGAATTGGAGAAATTCTTAAGAAATGCATTGAGCTCTGCTTGCCTCTTACAGAGAGAAGCTTTATGCAAGGAGTATGGTCCATAGTCATATGTGTGGACTTTTGGAGTGATACTATACATATTAATTAGTGGTGTTTGACCTGTTTGGGTAGGTGAGATGCATATTTAAGGGATGCAAGGAGCTAAGTCTTAGTCAAATGCCCCTATGAAATAATAATTAGTTTTGGCTAGAAACAACATAGAACATCATAAGCAAGCAAGAAAAGAGGACAAGAGTCACAAAATGGGATAAGAACAATATCCTATACAGTGAATTAAAAAATTTCCCCATGTTTATTTAGGTTATTTGTAATGAACAAATTAACTTACCTGGATCAATGTCATATGTGTTAGGTGAGTCACGCGGAGCGCAGATTGTAAGATTCTTAATTCGCACATTGTTGTAAATCAACACACAGGATATCAACTTACATCACTCCTGAATAATCCCCTATTGTACATGGCTAAATTTATATAGATTCCTCAAAGTGAATATAATCCTAAGATCTGACGCAACTTGAGCTTACGAAAGAGAATTTGCAGAGGCATCCCGACCGACATAGGTTTGGAAAATGGAAGAGCATTTGCATTTAATTCATGGACGGTGCTGATAATAAACCTAAGATAGATCTTAAAATCCAAGTTGATTTCCTGAAATCCGATTTGATTCGAGGATGGATTCGATTCGATTTGAGTGCACTTATTACAATGACTTTACAGTTGCAAGATTTGTTTAAAAGATTTTGTATTAAATAGCAACTGTCATGCCGAAAAAATCAGTCTAAAAACCACCAACTCCTTCGTAGTTTCACGGAAACCAATAGTTAGTATTATGGCATGAGACAGGTTTACGGTGGAAACCTCTCACATAATATAGCCTATCGGCTAACAAGATTTACAGTACAATTGATGGTGCAGGAGCACCATGACATCATCCTGAGTCCTATGAAATTTTTTTGGGGAAACATAATCAAGTGTTGATGATACACCATTGTATTATGAATTATTTCTCATGTGTATTGATCATTGTTTAAATCCTAAGTTCATTCCATAGAGAGGTGTCAACAAACATTGACTAAATATACAAAATTGTAAGGTTGCATAAAAGCAACATTTAGAAGATAAAGAGCCATCTAGGATGTAGGGTCGGTTAGAGGTAGTTAGTAGTTTGAAGTCAGATGTATTTCATTTTAAAAGGCCTTGTATGCATTTAGAACTTCGAGGGTGGTTGAAGAAAGCATAAGTTTATAAGAAATCTTTGATTTTTATCATTTTTCTTCAGAAATCTTGCATTTCCAGGATTATGTACAGAGTTGTACGGCTATAACTGATGGAAAATGATTTGTAAATGGTAAAGCGCTCAATCACCTTCCAGTTGGACTTGGTTTCATGCATTTTGGTGTTCATTTGAAAGAGATATCACTGCTTTTCTCATAACAGTTAAAAACCCTCATTAGGGTAACAACAGGCTTAGAAATTTATGTTTCTCAGTTACTTATGGATGAAATCATCTGGTTTTCTTTGTGATAACATTCTTCCATGTATGTGCTTCCACATTCAAGTGGTTTTTAATTAATGCTATAATATTTGAGGCGTGGAGGACTAAAATATGACTGGTTTTTCCTGAGTTCACAGTCTAAGACAGGGCATTTAAGGGAACAAAGCCTAGGGTTTGATAAAATAAGCATAGAAACGTCCCTCTAAAGGTTTATTGAGCATAAATAAGTCAAGACACTTCTGTGTGAAGCATTATAACAGTGAGTTTATGTGTGGAGGTTAGAGATCCAATAAGGTCCTATTGGAAGGAACCTAATTAACCCTGCTATTCAACGTAGACAGTCTGAATTTGTACATTTCTCTTCAAGCAACTTATGGTGAGTCTTTGATATTTTTTAATACATGATGAAGGGCATCTTAAAAGTTGTTTACAGTCGGTGTTGAGGGTTTGCGTTTGAAGGAAAGCTCTGACAGACCTATGGTAGACTTACTAGGAATAAGGGTAGAGTAATGAAGGAGTCTTCTAGCCCTCAATTATTGTTTCTTGTGGCCAAAGTGTAGCTCAATGTGCAATAAGAGGCAGATATCATAAAGAAAGATTTCATTTGAGGAACTTCTAATAAAAAAAACCTCTGGAAGAAGTACTTACCTTCATAAAGACATCAACATCTGGATCTGGTTTGATGCCTGCTTGCTTCTCACGTCTTGAAAGTTCTTGCAGTAGGTCTGTAAGCAACACAAATCAATATGGTCACATAATTGAGAAAATGGTGCCTCCAAAGAATAAAACAGCAACCCTATGATCAACATTACTAGGTGGCAAAGGTGATGAACCCAAAATGCATTTATTGACAAGAATACCAACCGTGCAAGAAGCATGATGCAATACATTCTTGTTTATAGTCCTAAAACCAAGGTTGACGGTTTCCATTGTCTCATCTTGCCTTTGATATTTGTGAAAATGGAAGAAGTATTAAGGAATCATGTTTCTCTGATGCAGTGTTGCATATGTCTTCATGCATATCCTCAAAGTTTGAAATGGCCATCATAGGTCTCACTATTACTTTGCTCAGTTGACCATAAGCTTCAAATGCAACTAGAACACTATCTAAATATAAAGAATTATCACTTGGCCATCCATCTTTCCTGGCTCGACTAACCATCATGATGGAAGATGATCTCTCAATGATCTCCATGAGATGCAATATGAAAAGCCGAAGCTTACATTTTCTCAAACCTCTTGAAGCTTCTACCAAGTTGATGATTGAAGGCACGTTTCTTGTGCCATGTACACAAGACAAAATCTGCAATTCATCCTGAGGCTTGACAAGTTCTACCACCCTTAGAGTGTATGGAGCCTGGTTTCTCGCAAGCTTGTACAAAAGCATAACCATTGGTGTAGTCATGAAAGTGGTCAACAAAGCCATTGACACTAGTACTGTGAAGGTCTCATTATTCAATACCTGCAAGGGAGTTACAAGAACACACTTATATTATACAATTCAGCCATATAGTCTAAGGGTGCTCTTCAATCAAACCATTTATGAGAATGAGACTTAACAACATGCTTCTGAGTCCTACTCATAACATTCATCCATACAGAAAAAATGATTATTAACTGAGACCCTTGAATAATTGTTGCCCCCAAAAATCAGTTATCACATATTCCACAGTGAAAAGAAAATAAATACTCTGTTGTCAATGGTTCCTGCCTCAATACAATCTTGAAGGGACTTTTCTATTCTACAAATTGTTACAATCATAGAAAAAGTAAACTATTAGAAGAAAATATTTTCCACTAGTTTAGGGAATCTTCTTAGATTTCAATCAGCCGGTTAGTGGACATTATTTCATCATTCATGAATTCTTGTTTTGTATGAGTATGAAGAAGGGATAACAGTAAAAACAGAACAATCTTGCTCCTAAGAGATGACTAATAATATGTTTAATAATGAGAATACATATGTCAGTGGCATATGCAATTAGAAATGGTCACGAACATAATTTTTGAAAGTGTGTGATTGTATCAATGAAGAGACAGCCAATTTGGGTTTTACATTACGAAATCCTTTGTATAATTATGCATACTCGATAAACTTAAAAGGTTAGATTTCGTAGTAGTACAGTAAAATAGCATCGTCATATATCTGTATTTCCCTAGTAATGCTTTAATATATTGGCATTCTCATTTAAAGAAACTTCACTTCAGAGAAGGCAACTTGAAGAACAATTCTTGTCAATAATTGCCAAATATCTTTCACTTAAATTGTAAGTTGAGAGAGTATATCTCTGTAAACATCTCAAAATGATATAGAAAAAACTTTACAAACCTTTCTGTCTCTGCCAATATTGAGCACAATGAGCTCCACTAGCCCTTTTGTATTCATCAGGAAACCAAATGTTAGTGCTTTCTGAGGTGGATTCTTGTATGCCAAGGCAACAAGAAATGTGCCTATAACTTTCCCAAGACATGCATCTCCAACAACAATTATCAAATCATAGAAGAATCTACCACCATACAGTGCACCAATAATATTGGTCCGTAAGCCACTAACAACAAAGTATAATGGCAACATCAATATAGAGATGAAGTCTTCTATCCTCTTTGTCAGTACTCTAGGAAATTGGCCATTCTTTGGAATGATGAGACCAAAGATAAATGCACCAAATATTGCATGTACACCTATTGCATCTATTGCAAATCCAAAAAGGAGTACTCCAACAAATATGATGCATACGTGGAGTTCATCAACGTGGTCATTATCAAGAGTTTGAAAAAAAAATCAACTCAACAGAGGCTTCACAATAGTGAACATGAGAATAACAAAACCAATAGCAGAGAGAAAAACCCAAACAGCTATCAAGGGTGTTGTGTCTGAACCTGAAAGTGCAACTGCTATAGCTAGCAAGAAGGATCCAAGCAACAACATCATTAACAGTAGCTGCAGATATTGCCATATGTAGAACATCTGTTGTTAGGAGTTTGCGTTCAGCAAGAATACGAGCAAGAACTGGAAAAGCAGTTATCGACATCGTCACTCCCATGAATAGAATAAATGGAGCAAGTTCTCCATCTTTCTGTATGGTTTTCTTGAGATAAAAGGAGTCTCCAACTCCTGCCAAAAATGGTAGGGATATCCCTGCAGCTGCCACGACCACAGCTTCTTGCCCAGTCTGACAAAGGAGACTGAGATCTAGCTCAAGCCCAACCATAAACATAAAATAAAGAAGACCAATATCAGCAAAGGTTTCTATGAGAGTGATGCTTTGCTTAGGGAAAAAGGTTTCTCTAAAATGAGGAACATATTTGAGAGCAGTTGGTCCAAGAAGAATCCCACCCTTGCATCAACAAGTCAATACATTCAACAAGTTAGTGTTATTCCTGAACAGAAAACAGTTACATTCTAGAAGCAAACTGTTAGTGACATTTCTGAACAGAAGACTCTTGACAATCTAGAAGCTAGTCTGATACTCCTTTGCTATGATGGCAACCATTTCCTGGACAGTAATCTTATAACAATTTTCTTAACCAAAAACCATAAAATTATAATAGAATAATTTTTTTTCAACATAAGGCAAGAATTCAAACTTCTTTGGCAATCATCACAAAGTAATTCCTATTACCAAATATTATTTGATGGAAATTGGAGAAAGATATAAAAGCAAGCTAATCACCAATTTCTTGTGCATCATAAATACAATCCAACAAATAAAATTGTAAATATTCTAGTCAAGTTAAAACATTAAGTGTGCAATGCAAGCACAAAATATTTCTTTTATATCTTTCTTTTATAAAATATTCTAGTTAAGTTTTGCTTTAGATAAATGCGACTGCAATCCTTCATCATTTCACTATTTTCCAATGCCACATATCTATTAATCCTTTGAAGTTTAGTCTACCCCAAATACAAATTGTTGGCTACATAATCTCTCCAGAAGTAGAGACGCCTTTTAAAACAAAATCGATAATTCTTTCAACAAGTTCTATTAGTGATGCCTTTGGGAACAAGAAATGTCTCTTAGATAATCTATGGGGCCATGCAATAGCTCTCAGTGATAATGGCCCCTTTGACATTTTTCCACTAGTTGCAATTTCCTTGGTTGAAGGAATCGACTGAAAATTGTAGTAGTCTTCAAGAAATACTCATTCATTTTGGTTTCTTCTTTCTAATGCACCTGTACTATTTCTCAAGAAAGTTCTAAAACATATTTATCATTCCAAAAAAAAATCATTACCCTTTGAGCCAAATAATCTGTAATTTTTATGTTTCCTTTCAGATTGTTGATCTCTAGAATTTCATACAATCAACATTGTCTAAATACTTAGCAAAAGTTGATGATCCAAGAAATGCCTTTCAACTTTGGATTGCTAATTTAATCCCCTGTTGACAAATCAACTTAATCCTGAGCATGTGGTTTAGCAAGATTTTATGTTTCTCAATTAATTGCCTAATTGCTCTAGTGGCTTGCTCAATATCCAATTTTGATTTTTGTGGATAGATGATGTCATAAAGCTTGAGCTTTGAATTGGCTAAAAGGTGAGCACCCAAATTATTAATTACCATAACATATATATTTATATCATCTCAATTTTATTTTCTTTTAGTAACAGTATTTGAATAAATATGCGATGACTTTATTGCATGTCTGCTTGACCTCCTCTATTTCCAATTTTTCTTCATATGCAATTATATTTCCTCCATTTTATTAAAATGAAAACATGAAAGTTTGAAACAATTAACTTGTCTGATTTTCCTTGTCTTCTCCATTTCCTACTTTTTACACTTGTCATCTAATGATCATTCAAACTATGTTGTGTTTTACATCATGAAGACTTGGAAAATTCAGTGTAGCAGAGAACATTTTGGCCATGAACAAATTGTAATTGTTTGTGTTGAAATATTGTGCAACCTGTGATAAAATGGAGGTTCCTAGTTTTAAATTTTCTACAACATGCCTTCAATCCCAACTTTAAGGAAAATAAATAGGACTGCACTTTTTCCATGTTATTCGAACTAAAATGTTTCTTGTGTCTACAAACCTACTCTAATTAACATCTACCTTAAAACATTTGGAGCAACACTTCACCCTGCTAGCCTTTACATAACATGGATAGTATTATGCTAGGCCAAACAAGTGGTCTTGACACCAAGATCAAAGATAATTTTCTTTATGATTTCCTCATTGCAACACACCCTATCAAATCTAACAGGGATTCTCAAATCATTTCTACTTAACAGTCCCATTTCTTCTTGCTAGTATATATTCTAGATAAGATTTTCTTAGGTATATGTTGTGAACTCTCATACGAGCATAATAGTTGGTTGCTTTAAATTTATGAAGTTGTTTAGGATAGTTTAACAAAAAAAAAATCATATTTTCTAAGGTGCAAGAGCAGGTTTTCTAATTATTAGAGCACAATTTGAGTTCACTTCTCTTACTCTTAAAAAAATTTGAGTTCATATTGAATATTTCATGGGTTTCCTCTTTCTACTCTTCATCTCCTACAATGTTTAGAAGAAAATCAACAAGTTATCTACTTATTCTCACACTTCCACTCTCATTTCCTAATACTTTTCCAATTGTAGATGTATTTTTGCACAAAGTTTATAACCACAAATAGTTACTCCCTTTTTTAGGGTTGCATAGCAGTTGGAAGAAAACAAGGCATACTCCAAGCCACAAAGGAGCTAGTAGCTTAAGTGATAAAGCAATAATGTGAAGATTCTAAGTTCAATCTCTGTGGAAAATAAAAGAGTATTAGAGTTGTACTACGACCCCAAGCCTAGAAGAATGGCCTGAGGGGTTGTTGAAAGAAAACAAACAATGCCCTAAAACACAAAGGGGCCAGTAACTTGAGTGATAGACCACCCCAATATGCCAAGCACAGTCATGGGAATGACCTAGATTGTCCTAATTAGCCCATGGAATATAAGTGAATTTCTGTGTCAAAACCTAAAGGCAAAAATGATGCAAACAACTTCTCTATTGAAGCACTTCAACCAAAAGCCAATAAGGTGGTAGAAATGAAATTTCACTCACCCATGCAAGCTTTTGTGTTTCCAACATGAAAATTATAACAAAGGCACTTCCACCATCATGTCCTATTGTTTTCTCACTTGTAGGCCTATCATTCCACTTTTCACAAACATTAAAAGTGAGGAAACTAAAGCTAGACTATAGGTTTGCATTTGAGGAATGAAAGTTAGAATTGATCTAAGACTACATTAAAATATGAATTATTACCTATTACCTAGGCTCTCTCTTGAACCTAGAGCCAAGCAAATATTTCATTTGAATGATGTTCAACACTCCCCCACACACAAATTTTCTCTTGAAGCTACAACCAACCTAATAGAATAATCATCTTTCACTTGGGCATCTTCATTTTTGAGTTTACAACATGTTCAATTGTTTAGACTAACTAGGAATCAAACCCCAGACCCTCATTCACCCAACAAGCTACTATCGAGTGTGTAACTTTATAGATAATTTTTTTTTTTTTTATCATAAGGTTTTACACTACTAGAAGGAAGCTAAACTTGAGCATAATAAACGCTGTTTTTTTTTTGTTTTTTTTATTGTTATGGAACAATATCCACCCATATATGAAACATAACTGAATGAGAATGACAAACATGTAATTAAGTTGATTAATGAAAAACATGTAATTAAGTTGACTGACATTTTGAGAACAAGATAGAAGGAAAACAAAAACAAGCCTACAGAACAAAATTAATAACTAATATATAGTTGCCATCAAAGATCACCTGGGAAATATGGAAGAAATTAGAAATAAATGAGAAGTTTTATAAACAACATAACAAACACATAATGAAGCTAGTTGACAATTTTGGAAACAAAGCAGGATGGAAATCTTTGAGGAACATAAATATTTTTGTACATGTGTGTGTATAAACAGAGATTGCATGGATACAATTGTGTGAATAGATGGATTGTCAAGTATCAGGTTATTCTTAGTTCCATCATGAAGTCAAAACCTGAAGGGTATAAATTTTGAGCAATATATAAGTATGGAAGAAAAGGGTACATTCCTCACCCATTTACCGTCTCGTTCTACACTTGCTTTTGGTCTTTTCGTAAATGCAGTATCCTAATGTTTCGTTTGTCCAATTTTGCACATAAGCTGACCCAAATTTAAAAACCATTAGCCTTTCCACCTATACAAGCCCCAAATGATCCAAACCAACTCTCTCTGCTGCCATTCATGTTCTCTAGACTTGGCTGCACGCATAGATCTATCCCCTAGACAAAACTTCCCCCACAACTCTGTCCTAATTCAAACCTATTTTACCTCTTTCCTAAGCCTGCTCTTTCAAATAGTTTAACTACAAGATTCAGGATGCCAAAAACTAAAAATTAAACACTGATTACGAAAAGATATAACAAATACATTATCTTGACCTGACACCTTGGCATTGCCAGAGAAATGCAGTGTTTCCCCTTACAGTCATTTCCACATAGTGCAAATCATGTTGGCTAATGTAAGCAGATGTTCTTTGCGGCACAAATTTTGTCAATGAGTGTCCATTGTAGGTCATATTTCTGGTAATCTGTGGAAGAAATCATTAAAAAATGGGGGAAAAAGGAAAATGCATGTCAAATGAGGGAGGGAAAATGAAAGGAGGGAGGGAAAATAAGGAGAAGAGGGAAATAAACTGGATATTGCACTTTAGGTGTGCAATTGGGTATGCCAAATATTTTTGTGTCATTTTTTATAAATTATTTTTTTAAGTTAAATATATATATATAATAAGTAAAATCATTCAATGTATAAACTTCATAAAATATTTTCAATTTTTCACTTTTTAATTCTTTTTATTTTTATAAATAATTATTTAAAAGTTAAAAAAATATATCTACTACAAAATATAAATATGAAAGATAATATAACTTTTCATCTTGTAACTCCTATTTAATTAAGAAAATTTAAGAATTTTTATAAACATAATTTTTTAAAACTTAAAGTATATATTAAACTATACTATATCAATATAAACTGCTAACCAAGAAACATAGGAGCTTTTATTTCCTCATGAGCGAAATTGTATTTGCATTTATGTTTATTTGTTGACGAGGGAAGAGAAGATATTTTAGGGTTTTGTTATGCTCTACTCTGCTCTGTTAACCACATGAAGATGGAGATGAAGATGATGCACAACTTTAAATGGATATGTCCCCTCTTTAAACAAGTAACTTCTCTGCATTCTACAAAACAATACAAAACCTCATCTCACCACACATGCAAATAGGAGAAATCCCCTCCTTGCATCACGCAAAAATTTAATGTTTTGCACTTCACTCAGTACATTAATGCCCAATATAAATCGGGAAACACAAAAAAGGCCTGGGACCTTTTACATTCAGCCATAACTAAATGCCTTCCTCTCAATGTTGTAGCCTTCACCACACTTTTAAATGGCCTTGGTAACTCTGTTGATCTACATAAAATCAACTCCCTTCTTGCTGAAATGAAAGAGATGGAAATGCATTCAAATGTTATCACTTATAACACTCTCATAAAGACTTTGTGTAAAGGGGATGACATTGAGGAAGCACTTGGTATTTTGCACAGAATGGGGTAGGTACATTGTTTTCCTGATATTGTTACATATATATAGCACCCTAGTTGATGGGATCTGAAAAAAAGAGGCAGAGTAGATGAAGCTCTTGTTTTATTTGCTGAGATGATACAATCTAGCATTTCACCTGATATCATTTCCTACAGTACACTAATTAATTGTCTTTGCAAGGTGGGAAGGGAAGATAAGCTCTAAGGTTGGTAGCTGGAATGAAACATAGTTACTGCTCTCCAAATATTGTTACATACAACACTCTAATTGATGGTCTAAATCACTAACTCGATATGCAACTTGCAATTTTACCATGGCTATGCCAACAACTACACTTTAATGACAAAAAAAGGACCTTGATAACTTGAAGGAGGAACATTGATAGATAGCGCAATGAAGGAACTTCAAACAAGTGTTATGTTTGACCGAAATAGTCTCATGTTGGCATACAAACTTTTTTACACAGTTACGTTCAAAAGGCTGGAAAAATCATGTCTCCAGCTCAAATATCTACTATCTCTAAAACTTTTCGATCTTCAATGCGGCACCATTATGACTAGACAGTCAAAACATAAAGATTCATTATGGCAACTGGCCTGCATACATCCCCTGACCACAACGAACTACATTTAATAATTAATCTGACCAAACAAACCAACGAGAAGGATCAGTTTGTTCATCAATGAAGACTTCTTAGAAAATATGTACCATTGAATGCAAAATTTAGGTTGGGGCCTTTCAAATTGGATACGCCTTCGGTGTAAAAAAATTATCTTAAAAAAGTTTTTTTTTTTCTTAATTTAAGAAAATTAGAAAATTAAAAATATATATTTAATGTCTTAAAATCCCCTTCTATGTAGTAGTGGTAGGAAGGATTGTAGTTTGATATTAAAGATGATGCAATTTGTCACAAAACTTACCTAAAGATTATGCCCAAATTGTGTTATATTGTTAGCAGTTTTTGCTGCTTTCCGCTCACTATTGGTTTCCACTCCTCCAAACTCTTCCTCACTAGTATTGACCTTTCACTTGTCCAATTTTGTGAGTTGCAGCCTGAAAATAAAATATTGATAGGGTTTTAGGGTATGCTTATTAAAACTCAATAAATAGTAAAAAGAGGGGAAAAATAAAGCCCTCGTTTGAAAAAAATTTTAGCAGACGATAAGCCATGGTTTCAAGTTTATGCAATAGGTATTTTTGGTGCACCAAGCAACCTAGGTGGCCAAATGGCCCACTTAGGTAGAGGTCCCATGAGGGGGGCTTAAGCTCTATGGATTATGATCAAATTCAAAAGAAAAAAGAATAGAGGAGTAATAGTCATTTATTTAGTCATTTTTATTTGTCTGATATTAGTCATTTATTTATTCATTTTTATTTGTTTGATATTAGTCATTTATTTATTCATTTTTATTTGTCTGATATTAGTCATTTAGTTGTGATATTACCCGATGACCAAATTAGTCACTTATAAATGACCAAATTAGTCATTTATTTTCCAAATACTACTAGTGTTAGCCACGTGACTAAAAGTTTTAGTCATGGACTAAAAGTTTTAGTCACGTAGTCATTTATTTGCCAAATTCTACTAGTGTCTTTACATTGAGGTTTCGTGTCTTGTGGATTTGGGAAGGTGCTCAAATTTTTTGTATCTACCTTTCCTTGGAGTATTTGGTGTTCATTTGCTTCACAAGGTTGGTGAGTGAGATGCATGTCCATGGCAGTGTGGCTAGTTGCACAAAATGAAAGTGTTCTTCATTTTTAGGTTATTGTCACAGTATTATTGAATATTTTGATAATGTTGGAATATTCTTCGATGTTGTAGAATGTTGATATATTGTTTGTGTGGTATTTCCAAACCTAGGAAGGTGTGTATGTGGTCGCTTGTTGCTGTTAGTGCAGGTTTGGACAATCTAGCATGCTAGTGCTAATTGTGGAGGTTATTTGTTGTTTTTGGAAGTGTGGCAAAGCATGTTAGTGTAGATTTAGGTCCTAGTTAACCTTTATTGTGGTCTACCTTCACTTCTTTCAACTATGGAAGTGTTTGATTCTGACCTATTTTTTGGTTGCACATACTGAGGTTCATATGTTTCATTGTGGCCAACTTGGAGAAGGATTTTGAGGTTGTGGAGGATATATAAGAAAGGTTAATTGTTGGAGATGGTGTGGCAGATGTGCGAGTGTTGTATGATTTGAATGTGATCAAGTGTGATCTTCAATGCCTAAGGCTATTGAATGAAATGAGCAGAAGGTGTCTACATTTTCAGTGTGCCTAAAGTTGCTGGAGGTAGTGAGCTAAAGGTTGCATATGGTGCAAAGTTATAGTGATAGATTTTTCCTGTTGCTCTGAGATACTAAGGCTCTTTGTAAAAATCTTCTTCTCTTCTTCTTTCTTCTAGATAGTGAATCCTTTGGGTATTGAGTCATTCTTCTCCTCTGGGAAGTAATCCCTTCTGGCAGTGAGCCTATTGTATTCAGTGTTGCTATTCATATATATATGAGCTAATCCTCACCGTGGTTTTTCCATGTAAATCTGGTGTTCTCTTGTGTATGGTGTTGAATGTGTTTATGTTTCATATGTTTACATTTTTTTGATGGTTAATGAGGGTTTAAGGTTTTAATGTACAACTGATTCACACCCCTCTCAGTTTTCCTATATGTATAATAATTGGCATTAAAGTTGTGATTCCTTGGAAGAAGCTTAACCACTTGAGGTATATCCAGATGACACATAGGAAGGGTGTCAAAGCTCTTATGCTTGATAGAACAAATAATACTTACTAGAAAGCCAAGATGGAAGCCTTTTTTGTATCCCCAGGGTTTGGAGTTTGGAAGTTAGTTGAAAATAGATATACTATGCCTACTAATGGTCATACAAGTGATGATAAGGTCAAGCAAGCAAATATTCATAATTTCAAAGTCAATTTTGAAAACCTAAGAATGTCAAAAGATGAAGACTTTACAACCTACATGCTTAGAGTGGATGAAGTTGTTGATGTCATCAATGGTCTTGGTGGTAAGCTGGAAGAAAGTGAAGGTGTAAAAAAGGTATTGATAACTCTTCCTAAATCTTATAGTTCTAAAGTTTCTACAATTGAGGAAGCTCAAAATTTGAATCAATATTATAGAGATCATATGTTTGGTGTTTTAATTTCTTTTTAATTGAGAGAGTTTCATCGAGATGCTACAAAGAAAGAAACTACCCTTAAAGTTAGCAAGGTAGAGAAGGATGATGAATTAGATCCTGATGATTTTGATGAATTGGAAACAAATTTTGTAAGGAGATTGAAAAAGGGCATAGGAAAATATAGAGGTAATTTATGCTTTAAGTGTTTCAATTGTGGAAATATAGGTCATTATGCTTCTAAATGTCCAATCAAAGTTTCAAATGACAAAAATAAGGATCATAAAGGTAATTTTTTCAAGAAGAGTTATTATGTTGAAAAATACAATGATGTATCTAATGATGAGGGATCAGACTATCCTAATGATGATAGTGATGAATGCTTGTTCATGGATCCAAATGTGGGAATTAATTCTAATAATATTGAAATATGTATGAAGAAAAATGCTTCAGAAACATGTCACAATACTGAAGGAACTATGCTAACTACTTTTCATGCAAGAGAGGATAGAAAATACTAGATAATTGATAGTGGATGCTCAAATCATATGACAGGTGATAAGAGTAAATTTTTTAAACTTCATAAGTATGATGGTGGTCTTGTTAAGTTTGGTGATGATACATCTACTAAGATCTATGGAAAAGGTTCAATTAACTTTGATGGCAAGCATAAAATAGATGATGTTTTTTTATTTCAAGGGTCTCTGACATAATCTTCTCAATGTAGGATAAATGTGTAGTAGAGGATAAAATTTGGTGTTTTGGGATGATGGTTGTGAAATCAAACAAAGAAGCTCTGAAACTTTGGTTGTTGTAGGAACAAGGATAAAAGGAAATGTTTATCAACTCAAAGGTGGTGGTGTTAAGTGCTTTATATTAAAAATAAATGATAGTTGGCTATGGCATAGAAGAATGGGTCACATTATCTTTGATAGCTTAGTGAAGATCATTTTTAATGATGATGTGAGAGATATGCCAAGGATTACAAAACCTATCAATGCAATATACAAAGAGTGTCAGTTTGGAAATCAAACAAAGAAGAGGTTCAAAACTAAAGAATATTCTACTGCAGGAGCTTTGGAGTTAGTGCATATAGACCTATGTGGACCTACCAAAATAAGAAACTCTCAAGGTGACATGTATTTCATGTTATAAATAGATGATTATTCTAGAATGAATTGGGTGAAATTTATCAAAGAAAAATTAGAAGCTTTAGATAAGTTTAAAGCCTTTAAATCTATGGTTGAGAATGAAATAGTTTTGAAAATCAAGTGCTTGAGGTTTGATAGAGGTGGTGAGTTCACCTCTAATGATTTTAATAGTTTTTGTGAAGATCATGAAATAAAGAGACAATTATCAACTCCTAGGACTCCTCAGCAGAATGGAGTGGTGGAGAGGAATACTAGGACAATTCAAGAAGCAACAAGAACCATGATGAAGGAAGCAAATCTATTGGATGTATATTGGAGAGAATCAATTCATACTGTAGTATACATACTTAACAGAGGAAAAGAAAGAGTGAACAATTCAAAGAATCCTTATGAGTTATGGTATGGAAAATATCTTACTGTGAAATATTTCAGAGTGTTTGGAAGCAAATGCTATATTAGGAGAGATATAAAAAACTTGGGAAAGTTTGATGCAAGATCTAATGAAGGACTCTTCCTTGGATACTACAAAAATAAAGGCATGCAAATGTTATAAGAAAAGGTTGAAGAAGATTGTTGAAAGTGCAAGTATCAAAGTAGATGAAGAACCACATCAAAATTTTGTGTTGATAGAAGGCTATGATATGATGAACCCCTTTGCAGTAAAGAGGATAAAGAAGAAGATAAAGAAAAAGAGATGATAGTGGAAGAGGAAGAAGCTCTGAAAAAGATCCTTAAGACTCCTTAGTATGTGTAGAAGAACCATTTTGAAGATCAAATCATTGGAGATAAGAGAAAGTGTGTGTTGACAAGGAGAAAATATGCTATGACTAAGGAACATATAAGCCTTTTTTTGTACTTTCAGAAGAACCTAAAATAGTAACTAAAGCATGCAAGGATGAGAACTGGATCAAAGCTATGGAAGAAGAGTTGAGAAAAATTGAAAAGAATCAGACTTGGGAATTGGTCCCAAGACCATCAAACAAGAATGTGATAGGAACTAAATGTGTTTTCAGGAACAAACTGAATGAGGATGGAAAGGTTGTTAGCAATAAGGCTAGAATTGTGTGTAAGGGATACTCACAAGTGGAAGGAATATATTTTGAAGATAATTTTTCTTTGGTGGAAAGAATGAAAGACATTAGAATGTTTAGGGATTTTACAACACATAAAGATTTCAAGGTGTATTAGATGGATGTCAAGTCTTCCTTCTTGAATGGTGAGTTAAAAATATATATTTATATTGAACAAACAAAAGGTTTTTCATTGTAAGAGGATACTGATATGGTATGAAAATTAAAAAAGGCATTGCATGGACTCAAACAAGCTCTTAGAGCTTGTTATGCAAGATTGGATAGATACTTGTTGCAATAGGGATTCAAAAAGGGTACTACAAATAGCAATCTTTACTTCAAGGTTGAGAGAGATCAGATCTTAATTGCGGTTATGTATGTTGATAACATAATCTTTGGAGGAAATGAAGGTATGTGTAAGATATTTGTAGAGAAGATGTAAAAATAGTTTGAGATGTCATTGTTTGGGGAGATGAAGTTCTTCCTTGGGTTACAAATCTTTCAATCAGTAAAAGGCATTTTCATTTCATATTCAAAGTATGTCAAGGAAATTTTGAAGAAGTTTGGAATGGAGGATTCTAAACTAGTGTGTACTACCATGGTTACTGGTTGCAAGTGATAAAAAATGATGAATATCCTAAGATGGATTAGAGCAAGTATAGATCAATGATTGGTGGACTACTATATCTTATTGCTACTAGACCAAATATCATGCATGCAATTTATCTTGTGGAAATATTTCAAGATCCTAGAGAATCACATGTGGCAGTAGTCAAAAGAATATTCAGATACCTGAGGGAACTTTGGATTTTGGTCTATGGTATCTCAGGGACGCTGATTTCTTTTTGAGTGCTTATATAGATGTAGATTAGGAAAGCTATGTAGATGAAAATAGAAGTACAAGTGGAGGTGCTTTCTTTCTTGGAAGAAGGTTGGTTCCTTGGTTGAGTAAGAATTAGGATTCAATGTCATTATCTACTGCAGAGGTAGAATATATTACAACAACATCATGTTGTGCATAGGTGTTATGGATGAAGCAAACATTGAAAGATATTTGAGTTTCATATGATGAACCTATTTCTATCTTGTGTGATAACACAAGTGCTATCAATATTTCAAAAACCTCAGTAATGCATTCAAGGACAAAGAATACCTCTATCTAGTATCACTTTCTAAGAGAGAATTTTGTAGAGAATGAGGTGAAGCTGGAGTATGTTCCTACAAAGGATCAAGTTGCAAACATTTTCAAAAAGGTTCTTCCAAAAGATACATTTGAGTATCTCCGGAAGAAGTTAGGGGTTATTACCCCTCCTTTCAATTAGATGCATAAGGGTGTGCATCTGTCTAGGAGAGAATTTCAAGTTACATTCTTGGTCCTGGACTAATGAAGGCTACCTCTTAGGGGGAGTAGGTAGTGGTGTGTTTTAATTGGTGTAGTCAGGGGGAGCATATCATGTACCCTAAGGAGGAGTAAGTCGAGAGAGAGAGAGAGAGCAGTAGAGAAAAAATAGTATGATGGTGTTTCCTAAATTGAAACTTTCAGGCAATGTCAAATGGAGAGATTGTTGCCCTTTTCCATTGATGTCAAAGGGGGAGAGAGATCTAAGTCTGAAAAAATCCTCAAGTAATGGGGAGAAAAATGAAGAAAGAGGAAAGAGAGAATGAAGTATGAGAAAGTGGTAGAAGTGTAACGAATGTCCTAGTTAGGTAGTGAGACCGAAGTAAGGGGGATGTTGGTGTAAATAAATTCTTGTACCTAGTTAATTCATTACTAGGGGACTTATTTACATATGTTAAGTTTAGTTAGGTCCTAGGAAGGAATATTTCTAGGAGGTGTTAGTTGTCATTAGTTGTTATCTTATCTTTTGACTTGTAACACATGTGAACCTAGGTAAGTGTGATTAGTTGTCTCATGTCATATGATTAAGACACTTGTCATAATCCTATGACATCTTGCATCTCACCTTGGCTATATAACCAAGGGGTTTCTACTACATTGTACATCACATCATGTAGCAGCCCGACGTGCAAACCCCAAATGACAACTAAGTCATCAATTACCACACATTTTTTTTAAAAGTTAACATATATATAATGTACATTAAGTTTCAATGCATGACATTCAATTAAACGGATACACTAACCACCTATGTCCTCTGGGATACATGTGGAGACATTTTTAACCTAAACCCGTACAATAATGATAACAAATGAATTCCAAGTTTCATTATAAACCATGATAAAGCATTCATTAACAAAACCATACATCCATTATAATTCCATCATTAAGAAGCATTCACATATGGAAACTCAATGTAAACAAGATTAACTCAATTTCAATAACCATAAACATATATTATAATCATAAGAATACAAAGGAGCATATTTCCATAGATACAACACAACAAAATGACGACAACTACAATCACTAGTCGCATAAGGAATAAAAAGGTACAATATACATTACATTTGTTTCCATTACATTACATCATTCAATAACATAAGTTTACATCATTGTTTCCCAACACAACATTGGAGTAGAATATCAAATATATAAGTATGATAGAAATAAGGAATATACATCTAAACATAGTGAACTCTGGAACACTTTGCATTAGTGTAACACCGTGCTACATGAATGCTGACAGGGAACCCAATAGGGTGTGTAGCACGTTCCACCCAGCCGCGTGGGCCCGAAGGTCCACTCCCCATACAAGGATTTGACAAGAAAGACCCACAACTAAGACAAACGAGTAGAATGACCACAAGGCCAAACCATAGAAGAGCAACCAGAACATAACAAATAACAAACTCAACGACAACATACAAGTTGATTACTTCTAGAGACATGCAAAGAATAATGACAAGGGGTACTATGGGAGAGTGTCATCGCATGACCCTACTATGGGTTATCTTGGCTGCCTCTCTACTAGCCCTGACCCCCATCTATGGTTATCCTGGCTGCCCCTCACTAGGCGCCGACCCCATAGGGTGACACGTGCAGGACCACTAACCTCTCATGATGACGAGGTAACAACCTTGCCGAACACGGCCTTCTCAGCCCACCCTTAGTCTATTAGAGCACTAATGGCGTGGATGAGGTATCTAACTTATCTTTAGTTAATGTTTACCTACCCAAACCCACTAGTGTGTTTTATTAGGTTTTCACTTATTTAACCAACTCATTCATGGGTTATCCAGGCTGCCCCTTTGTGCATTGGCCACCATGACGAGCCACTCTCCCTAATAGCTCAAAACAAAACTCACAACACCAAGGGTGTATAGAAGCATGTACACACAAAACTGCAACAACCTAGAATACATGCGAGGCAAGTACCTTCTCGCATGAGATCATAACTCAAGACATGAAGGGTCATGAAACAAGGTATACCCATATAAGTACGTAATAGAAAATAAGCAACAATCCACAAGGGACTAACCATGTAAAATTCAACGTACATCACTTTATCCCATTACCTCTGGAAGCCTAAGAACCAACTACCAAGTGAGGCAACATAAACAATGCGGGTTCCCAATGTACTCAAAACATGTCCCAACATAAAGTCACCCAACAAACAGAGTAAAACAAAAGAAAAGTACATTCAACACGGAACCACAATCAAATAAACCCAAAGGGAAGCCTCACTTCAAAGAACCAAGGTCAATGTCTACTCTTCCTCACATGAACAAGAAATCATACACAAACTTTTAAATTAACCATGACAATAACATTTTCTTGAATTTTGTGACAAGATCATTAAATTCAATCTTTTCAATCTTCTAATATATAGATAAATAAAATATTAAATTGAGAGAGAGACGTTTCTAATCTATCACAGTAGAGATCTCTTAATTAATCAAGTAATCTATGAAAACATTTTCTCTAATATTTATTATCACTCGACCAATCTCCATTTAATCTATTTCATGTTAAATATATATCTATATGATTATTATAGAAGTCCACAAGTGTATATATATATATACAAAAGACATTAAATACTTACACCAATATATATATATAAAATTCCAACTATTTTATTATAACCACAGTTTTAAGCATTCACTTTGATTCATAAACATGGCATAATTAAAGTTTAATAAAAAGAAACACATGAAAATATATATTTTATATGGACAACACATAATGAATTTCAAAAGAAAAAAAATGGTAAATATACATACAAATTTTGTAGATGAAACAAAGGAAACAAACGGGAAGCATCATGGAGACCGGTGCACACATCCGAGACATAGGGAGAACCAGTAAGAGGAAGGGTGCGACCACCATGGGTTGCACAGAGCAGCCAAGGATAACGTAATAAGTTAAAATCTTCAGGCTAAAACTCAATACATGCAACTACATGCGACTTCCCAGCAGTGCTATGCCTCTTAGAAATGGCAAGAGAAAAAAAAACATAACCAACAACATAAAAATTAGAACAAAAATGCACCTAATATAGGCATCAGAAAAGGCTAGAAAAAAATGCAGCTTAACAAAATAACATTTCAGTTTATAAAATCCACAGCAAAAATTTAGAGGGAAACCTGGACATGAATCTTTTGTCTGAGAAGGCTGGGGGAAAAGTAGGCCAAGAAACATTAGTTAAGTCCCCAAAAGAATAACAAAGGATACTTCTACAAGCATAAAAAGACATAATATGATCTCAGCTATAAGGGAGGAGGACACCCTCAACAAGTTCTTGAATCATGATCCCAATGCATTACACATGCCCATGTTCTACTACATGATACAAATTTTTTTTTACAACAATAAAGCCAAGTTTGAAAGGGGAACGACTCCAATACTCTTTTTCTTTTATCTATCCATACCCATGACTGACAACAATGTTAACATTCCAAATCAAAATGCAGTGAAGTCATACGAACATGGTTGTAAACAACAGATAACTCTACTAATAACTGGAAGCATAAATGTGCCTATGCAAAAGCTGAAAAGCTAATCTTAAATCATGCAAAAAGGGGGTCGATCTCAAATAAATACTCCAAATGGCTTAGAATGAGTCAAAGAGTTACCCCCAGTTAAAATCTGTGTGATCTTTTACAATGGGACAAAAAGAATAATCTTTGCAAAGCCAATTCCCGTTCTCCCCAAAACCCCAAAATTTAAAATTAACATTAAAATCCAATTCCACCCCCCTTCACTTTTCTCTTTTTCCCATTTAAAATTAAGGAAATTGCTTTTGTTTACGAAAATAAAAACTAAATGACAAAACGTGAAAATCTGCAAAAAACAGCAAGTTGCCTTCACTTTTCCAATTCGAAGCAACAGATGCACACACATGCGAAATCATTCCCATTTAAACCTCTTTTTTCTAACTTTTAAATTACTTTTGTGTTTAATTTTCTTATCTCTAAATTTTTATTTTAAATTCCAAATTAGTAATTTATTAAATAACATTATCCATTGCAATAAAAATTAAAATAAGTTTAATAATAATAATAATCTTCCTTTTATTTAAATCTAAAAATTAGCCTTATTAATAAATGGTACAATAATTCATTACACCCCATTAAAATATTCCTCATTAACAAAAGTACATATATTTATATTTTTGAATCATTAAATCCACAATTAATTTAATGGCTAAATAATTAACATTCATTTACTAATTTAATAATCCCAATTTAATAATTTAATTTGAAACATTAACTAAATCAACATACTACTTACGAACATCGTTAACTTAACCAAATACTCAAATGACAATAAATTTCACACCCCAAAAATATAAACTATAACATTAAATTAAAACAACGTTAATTAAACGATTAAAATGAATAACACCAAACGAGACGATACCATAACGAAGATGGGGTCGTAGATGTTGACGTGTCTAATTGCACAACAACATGCAAATAGAATATTACTACTCTGTTTCTCCTGAAAGAGAAAAGATAATCACATGGATATCTTAGCTCCCAAGGTCTTTGTAGTTGGTTTTCAACTGTGCTGATGTTACTCAGTGGTCAATGTAACAGTAATGTTCAAGGGGCCTATTGGTGTTGGGCTTATGGATTGTGCTAAGATCAAGCATGAATTTCAACCTAACTTAACTAGGGTTTTTAAAGAAACATAAAAAGATAGATCAAGATTTTGGTACTGAAAAGAATGATAATTCATCTAACTTAACCAGACTTGTTACTTCTCAAGGAATTGCTAACTAAAACTAAAGAACAAAATTAACTTGTGATTAACACCAGTTGCATTCATTCACAGTGCTTATTTTAACAACTGATTATAAGTTACCATTTAAACAAAACACAAAATAAGATTTTATTCCTTGAAAGCTTTCAAAATCAGATGATTAACATAAGATAAATACCATTCTGGAACACAATATGAAGTAGATTCGAATCTGGTTGCTTCTACTATTAGTGAGACAGATAAGCAACATTTACAAATCTGGCACAATCACCAGTGTACAAAAAACCCGTGTCTTCAGACTGCTTCCATCTATACTAAGAAAACCGGAACGATACATTGCTTTATATGTTGAATCTACCTCCTAACTGAGAAGACAAAAGAAGCTCCCTTTACTAAGAAACAAGATGTAGTTCTATCTCCTCTATCCTTCATAAAATTTATCTAGAACTATCTACTCTATTCCTTTTCTATTTCTTCTCTCTAACTCCTAACTTTTAACCTCTAACCCCCTTTTTTTTTACAAAGAGGCAAGAATGCCATATATACACCCCCTCCGAAAAGAATGTCGGCCCCCATTTTTAGGGTTTACAAAATATCCATCAGTTGCAAGAGGGTCGGCGTCGAGATCTTTTGAATAAAGTTGGTTCTACATTAAATGTGAATCCCTACTGTCCATGTCGATAAAATATTGTCCCGGGGATGATCTAAGATCTTTTGCAGCTACCACATTAACTCCTACGCCTCCGTGTCCATCTTTGAACTACAACGAAGCCGCTTTGAATGCCCTAAAATATCACCATTAATGTTGAGCTACCCTTGTCAGTAGACACCAGCTGGCATTATGACTCATGACTTCCTTCTTCTTCGTTGGCTCTCTTCCTACTCTAGATCCGTCCTTCTGCAAGTTGTCGGCGAGACCAACCTCCTTCGCTGAGACACTACACCGAAGTCGTGCCCTTTCGCCGAGAACCCATTTCACTTCGGGGAGACTTTGCATTGTCGGTGAGACATTACACCATGCTCAACATGTTACACCAAGGGCACAAAATATGTCAGTGGGACCCCATCAGGTCAGCAAGACCTTTCGCTGAAGTCGCCTTCCTTCACCGGGATTCTTCGAGTCGGCAAGACTTTCTTCCTTCGGCCAGACATCACGCTGAACTTAGATCCTTTGGTGAAACTTCCTCGAGAGACATCTTCAAATAAATAAATCGATCCTGCAAAATAGATGCCTCCATTAGTTCTCAAAGGCAAATAAAATATATCATTATTTATCATGTCTTTAATTTTATCAAAAGGAAACACAACTCCAGTGGAGGCGGAAACGGGACCAAGACAGAACCAAAAACAACACCTACCTTCAAAACTGGTAGGGGCGGAACTAAAACCGAACCGGGAACACACTTCAATTTTAAAACTGGCGGAGGCGGAACAAAATTGGGACTGGGATGAGAGGCAAAATGGACGAATCCCGACGGAACCAGGATCGGGACAAAAAGGGACCCAAAAATGACATCCCTTGCCTTTAAAACTGGCGGGGGTAGGGCCAAAAAGAAAAAAGGAACTGGGACCAGAGTTGGGATGGGAACGAACCATGGAAATAATCATTCCAAGTTTAGCTCTCGTTCCAGCTCCGCGCCCGTGAAGGAAACCAAAACGCAAAGGACAGGGAAACAAACGCTGGCGGGATCGGAGCAAAAATCGATCCTGGGTGAAGCACAATGGGGGCAGAGGCGGAACCAAATCCAAAATTGAAACTTCTTTGAAGTTTCAGTTTCAGATTCCATCTCGATCTTGCCTCCGCAAACATACAAAGATGAAAAAGAAAAGGGGGAAAGGAAGAAAAACACCCCACGTCCAAATGATCAGAATCAGGGCAGAACAAAATAACAAAGCGGAAACAGGATCGGGACCAAATCTGAACCATAAACTTTTCAAAGTTTTGGGTTCAGATTTCATTTCTGATCAGTTTCTGACAACATAAAAAAAGACGTGCAAGGTATAAAGAAACAAAAGAGGCGGAACCGGGACTGGGGAAGGAAAAGAAAATAGAACTTGGAAGGAATTCCAAGTTTGGTTTTTGTTCCGGTTCCAGGCCTGCCAAAACAAACCAAAATGTGAAGGAAAAACCCGACGACGAAGAGAGAGAAAGGGAAAGGCGGAGTCGAGGCCGGGATGGAACTCGAACGAGAAACTTAATCAAATTTTATCATTTCCATTCAGCCCCAGACCCGGTTCCGAGAAAGAACAAAAGACAAAGACAAAGAACCGTGAGAACCGGAACCGAGGATAGAACAAGACTAGAACTTGGAAGGAATTCCAAATCCGGTATTGGTCCCAGTTCCACTTCTGACAGAACTTAAAAGAAAACCCCTAAGGCAGAAAACCAAAGGCCAAAGGGAAAAAGAAAAAGGGGGGGACCCATTTTGTTCCAGAATAAAATGGGGTAGTTATGCAAGGCATAACAAATGGCGACTCGACTGGGAAAATGGTTTAACCATTTTCAAGAAACTGAATGATTTAGCTACCCAGAATCTCTGGCTTATGAACATCAGAACTCTAGTTGGGTCAGTTTTAGCAAGCAAGGTTGAGCTAGAATCTCAGATGTAAATCAACACTGGCTACCCTGAATCCATGTGTGTGCTTGATTGTGCATCACTCTTTTATAAAGTTTCTTCATCTTTTGGACAACAATGTACAAGATTTGAGCTACATGAGTTTATCCCCTTTAGCTGTTTGTGCAATGATATCCCGGGCATTGCTCTGTTGTCAGTCAAGCGTCCATAGCCTCAACAGAGATACCTCTAGTTTTCTCACAGCATTGCTCTACTGCCAGTTAGGCGTCCATAGCCCCAATAGAGATACTGGAATCACCCATTCATATTGAGTCTTATTTTCTCCTTATATAGTTCTCTTTTTCTTTTTTCTCTTTCCTCTTGAAGTTTTAGATATTTCATTCAATTTTTCTCAATATGTCAGATGTTTAATATCTGGTCTAGGTTGAAAACTACCATGGACCTCATAACAACACTTAGGAATTATATTTTTCACTCAAATATTACAACATTATTACCCTAGGACAAATATATCATTATAAGAGGAGATAATCTTGGTGATTTGTGATAGATTCAGAGGGAGATAATGAAGGTTATTTACTTTGCACCTTGTTCTTAGGACTTTCCACAACTTATGTTGACAATGGGCATAAAACAAAGAATTTAGGACAAGAGCACCCAATCAGCAATCTTGAAAATACCTAAACCATTTCTCTCCTAACAACCAAAGTATGCTTTAGATAACAACCCACCATTTCAAGATGGAAAGAAATAGACCAACCCCCAAGAACAAAACAAGACTGACACCAAAGAATAAAGGAAACAAGAGGACAAAAAAAGGAACAAGTGAACACAGAACCAAAACTATTTACAAACAGAAAAGAAAACTATTTACAAGCAGGAAACAAACAAATTATTTACATAAAGAATAGAAAAATAATTACATACATAACAGAGAATCGACATGCTTTATGACTCAAAATAATGCTTAAGAAACTACCCATTGACAGGCAAGGGAACAAGTTCTCCAGTTAAACTACTCAGTTTGAAAGCATTTTCTCCTAGGATCTCAGCAATCTAATAGGGACCTAACCAGAGTTTATCAAATTTTTGGTGACTGCCCTTCTTTTCACTAGCTTTATCCCATAACAACACAAGGTCTGATATCCTGAATGCCTTGATTTTGGCTCTTTTTTCAAACCAACATTTGACAACAGCCTGATGTTTAAAGAATTTTTGCAAGGTGGCATCCCTTTGCTCTTCTAATTTTAACAAGGAAGTTAATCTTACTTCTATCCTATCATCACTAGAATAGAATTTATGCATGAACTCAAGGATAGGTATTTGCAAATGGATAGGGAACACAGGCTCTTTTCCATACACTAGTTTGAATGGTGAAGTTTTTAAAGCAGCCTTAATCCTAGTCCTATCTACCCATAATGAAAATCTCAGTTGGGTGTGCTAGTCCCTAGGGTTGTTTTCTAACAATTTTCTAATTACCCCTAAAAGATTCTTGTTGGTTGATTCTGCAACCCCATTTCCTTGTGGGTAGTAATTTGAAGAGTATTTCAAGATAATTTTGTGATCGTAAGCCCAGGAAATAAACTCAACAAAAGAAAAGGAAGAGCCATTGTCACATACCAATGCAAATGGTACTCCAAACCTAGTGGTGATACATTCGGTGAGGAACTTGATCACTACCTCTGTTGTGTTGTTCTTGAAGGGTATAGCCTATGTCCATCTTGTGCAATAATCAATAGCAGTCAAAATAAACTTGTGTCCTATAGAAGAATTTGGGTTAACTACCCCAATAAAGTCTAGTGCCCATTGGGCGAATGGTCTTACCTCATAAATAGGTTGCAATGGCATGGCTGGATGACGTTTCTTTGACGCAGAAATCTGACATATGTGACATGTTCTCAAATTTTGATGGGCATCTTTGAACACACATGACCAGTAATAACCAAATCTAAGGATCTGATGTGCCAGTGAGTCTGCAGAACCCTGACCTGTGCCATGTTTCCCATGGAATTTAGTGATGATGTGCTTGGCCTCTTGCTAATCAAGGCATCGTAGGTATACCCCTTTGAAATTCTTCCTGTATAATAATCCTCTTTTGAGCATATAATGAGAGCTCTTCATTCTCAGTGCTATCCTTTGAGTTGCGTTCATTCCCTTGGGACATCAATTGTTGAGGATGAAACTGATGATATCAACATACCAAGGGTCATTGGAAAAGGACCGAGTAGTGTATTGTAGGCAAATAATGTTCTCACCAGCATTTTCCATAGATTTAGACAAGCATGTGCCTCTGACAAGTTTCATAGGGCATATCTCTAGATCAAACTCTTGCAAGATGGCCATCCATTTCCCTCTTATTTCTCCCAGCTCGCTCTGCATAAGTAGAGACTTCACAGCAATGTCAGGAACTACAACAATGATTTGGCTTCGGAGAATGTAGTGCCTGAACTTTTTGACAACTCAGACCAACGCAAAAGCTTGTTTTTCAAGAGGTGGGTACTTCACCTCAACATTCTTGAATGGAGAACTCATGAAAGCAATTGGCCTCTCTTCCCCCTCTTCTCTTCGTTGAGTTAAGACAGCTACACAAGAATGTTCAGAGGCAAAAGAATAAATATAGAACGACCTCAAGTAGTTAGGGCTAGTGAGGACTGGGGCTTCCGAGATGGATCGCTTGACTTGAGAAAATGTAGCCTTTGCCTCATCACTCCACTCTATCTTGGCATCTTTCTTCATCATTTCATTCAATGGTTTTACAATCTCTGCAAAGCCCATGATAAACTTTCTGACGAAGTTGATCTTTCCAAAGAAAGATCTCATCTCCTTCTTGCTTCCTGGAATAGCTATCCTGAGGATGGACTCAACTCGATCTGGGTCGATTGATATTCCTCTTTCTGAGATTATGTGCCACAAAATTTTCCCTTCAGAAACTCTGAACACACACTTTTTGGGATTCAAGGAGATGCCATACTGGATACATCTTTGAAGAACTTTGGCTAAGTCCGCAGCATGGTTTAGTCTATCTTTGGAGAATACTGTCAAGTCGTCTATGTAAACAATGATGCATTTACCGATTAAGTCCTTGAATGCTATGTCCATGGCATGCTAAAAAGTTGCTCCAGTGTTTATCAGACCAAATGGCATTCTTCTGTATGCAAATGTTCCCCACTTTGTAGTGAAGGTTGTCTTCATTCTGTCTTCACAATTGACCATTACCTAATTGTATCTAGAGTAACCATCTAAGAATGATATCATCTTAGATCCATTGACAGTTTGCAAGACTTCGTCTAGAGAAGGAAGTGGGTAGTTATCTTTTTCTAAAGCTCTATTTAGGTTTCTGAAGTCTACACACATCTGGATCTCTCCATTTTTCTTATGGACTGGGAATAAGTTAGCCACCCATGTTGAGTGGCGTACGGGGAAGATTATCCTTACAGAGAGCAATTTCTGAACTATTTTAAGGATCAATGGTTCAATCAAGGCATTGACAGGGCACTATTTTTTTCGAAATGGTTTAACTTCAGGTTTGAGGGGAATAGTATGAGTCATTATAGTAGCATCAAATGTCTTTAGGTATTCATACCCCCAGGCTACTGCAAAAATGTCTTTCTTAAGTGCCATCAATATGTCCTTTCTAATTGCTTCAGGGTAGGCTTTCCCTATATAGACATTCCTTTCAGGGCCAGAATCGGCTAAGTTAACAATTTCGTATTCACCTTCTTTATCTTTAGCTGATATCTTGTCTCAAGCCCTTGGGTCTGAATAAAAAATTATTTCCAAGGCCACCATTCCCTTAGGAATGCTATTTCTTTTCAAATTGAGGACCCCTTCTGTATACAATCTTCAGGGCTCCAATCTCCTTGATCCCTGTTGGACTCATCAATGATCTGCCCTTGGAAAACATCTGAGCTTGCTAAAAAGGCAAGAATATGTCGATCATCATCAAAAACCTAAAAAATTTTGACATTATCAGGAACAGCAGGGGTAGAAATCAATTCCACTGAGAAATTTTTTAGCTTGGAGCCTTGCATAGGTTCCAGGGTGCTTGCAGCAAAAACCAATGAATCAACTATCTGATTTTCCTCTCTTGGGATCAAGCTAATCCCAAAGGCATCAAAGTCCTCAATCAAGTTCCATACCCTATTTCTATATGCTGCTAACCTTTTATTGTGACATGTATATTGGCTGCGCACTTGCCTAATAACTATTTCTGAGTCTCCCTTGACCATCAAGGTTGTGACTTTCTTCTTATGTGCAAACATCAATCCCCGTGCCAAAGCTTCATATTCTGCTATGTTGTTCGTGCACCCGAACTGCAACCTATAAGAAGAAAATAAAGTTTTCCCTTTCGGGCTGGTTAGTTCAATCCCAACACCACAACCTATCTTAGATTTGGATCCATCAAATTTAAGGGTCCACAGCTGATCATGAGCTAGGATTGATTCTTTTGAAGTCATTGTGAGCACTTGGATAGAATGAGCCATGGGCGGGGTTACTTGATCTTTTGGATCAGATATAGGGAACGGGTGTTCAATAGGTTCCCTAGGAGTAAACCCTAATGCCTACACAAATGTATTATGTGACCCAAGGTTATCCTTCTGACATTCACTTGCATCTTTGGTTATCCCCTTGGGTTTTGGTATATTCATAAGTGTAGGGGTGTCAAATAGACCTTGGGATTGCTCCTTATTAATATGCAGATTCAGACATATGTCTGAGGTGGGTTCAATTTGAGAAGGGACTTCCTTTGAAGGTATCCTATCCCTGGTTAACATTATGGCTTCCTTGGCTTCAAATGGGAAGTGATCTGCAATGGTCTCGAGGTGACTTGAACTAGCATCCTCAACTTGGGAAACATGATTTAAAATGTTAGTGCAGGGTTGGCAAGTCAATTCAAAATGATTTTGGTAGTGTATCCTGCACCAATTAGGGAGTAAAAGACTTTGCAGATCGATATCTTCCCCTAAAACTAGCTGATCTTGTTGTAGCTTCCTGATCAATGCTTGTTGATTTCCGTTAATCACATAATCGGGGAAGTTTGGTGTTGTCAGTCCTTTAGGATCAAGAATAGAAAAGGTTAAAATTTCATCTCTTTTATAAACCCCTATCCCAGTTTCAAAATAGGCTACCTCATTGGGGAAATCATATTCAGTGATGATATGCTTGAGGCGAGGCTCAGTTTCAATCCTAATCTGAGTAGGAATCCCTCTCCATGGTTGCCACATATGTGAAAAGTCAAGGGAGAGATATCCCCCTAAAATTTTCATCAAATCTCTGCTCACCAGCATAACATAGGTCTCAAGAATGTCTGCCACTTGAATATCTATGTTTGTTAGGATCCTAGGGTCATATCCTACTTGAACATGTATGTTTCTTAATTCCCCCACCACATTAACCTTCGTTTTGTCAAGTTGAATGACCTTGTTTGTCTGAATGGGGTTCAATCCCAACTTCTTGCATATGGAAAATGGCATAACATTGCCTGAAGCCCCTGAATCTAACAGAAAATTATGTAGGTTCTTCCCACAAATTCTTAAACTCAAAAGAAATGGTGGAGTACCTACTTTGTTTCTATACAAGGTTGCATTCACGTCCCCAGCAAGTGCCACCTTGTTCTTTCCTTTTGATTTGTCAGCTTGCTCCAAAGCTTTCAGCACTATCTCTCTTTGGGTAGGGCACCACTTTAAGATGTCAAAATAGGACAAAGAAGTTTTATGTTTCTGCATCTCAGAAACAATGTCAAATTTTGTGTTACAACTTGCACTACCTTTGAAAACACCAAAGGAATTACCCTTGTTTTGGGAGTCAAGTGGGCCTTTTGGTGGAGGAGGATTGTTATTAGCATTTTGATTTGGAGGCACCATGTGATTAGGTGGCATTGATGAGGTGAATGGACCCTTATTTTGATTTCTCAGGAAGTGTCCTCCTTTTGTCTGAAAGGCTTGGGCATCATATGAATCTTCCTCTGGTTCATTCTCCTCTTGCCTTGGGAATGAAGGTTCCTCCTCAAAGATGTCATAAGTCATTGTTGTATCTACTGAGCCACCTTCTTTGTGAGGGTTCCCTTGGAATGTTTGGGCATCTTCCTGTGCCATCTTGACAACTTTCTCCATTTCAGGGTAGTTCACCTTAGAATGGGTTGCAGTATCCTGCAGCCTACACCAATTGGTCATGAAGTTGAGGTCAGCTACATTTGCAGTATGTGATATCTCCTCGTTTGCTTGATAGTTATGAGAAACTCCACTATTATTGGGCCCTGCATTCCATTGTCTGTTATTATTTGGCCTTTGGTTATACCCTTTACTTTTTTTTTGATACCCTTGATTAGAGGAGTTTTGGCCCTGATAACCCCTTTGGTTGTAATTGTTATGATTTTGATAAGTACCCTAATTGTTGTTTTGTTTAGGGTAGTTACCTAGGTTTTGGGAGGGGTTCAATCGAAGTTGAGCCATGTTGTTTGTAACTTGAGACAGTGTTTTCTTCAAGGTCTCTACCTCATTTGTAAGTTGATCTATCTTTTCACTTTCTACATTCTTAGCAACAGGTGGCTGACCACCATGATTTGGTGTTCCAATTTGGTTATGATGACCATGGAAACTTTGAGGAAGCCGTGATTGTTGAAAGAGATCAGGAGTTCCAGTAGCAAAGAATGGAACAGGTGGTTGAATTTTCAATTCAAACATAGGACCATTATGTGAAGACATCCCTGGGACAATGTTGAATAGAGGAGTTGGGCTATGCATCTAATATCCTATTGAAGAGAAACCTCCTCCCAGACTTCCTTGTTGAGAACTGATTTGTTGTTGCAGCTTGATAGCTAAATGATAGACTTTGGATAGAGAATCAATATCAGCTAGTTGATAAATCCTTTGCAATAATAAGCCAAGCAAGGGGTCTATAACCCTAAAGTAAGCTTGGATGGCACTGTTCTCAGTGACCAGATAGGGATCTTGCAATCTCCTTTAAATTCGTTGGAACCTGGTGTTGAACAAGGGTAAGGATTCACATGGCTCTTTCCTGATGGTAGAAAATTGGTGGTATAGAAGAGCTAGATCCACATAAACCCTGAACTGATGAAAGCATTTTCAGAGTGTGTCCAGGTCAGAATGGAACCTTGAGGAAGATTGAGGTACCAATTGTATGCCATATCCCCTAAGGAGTAAGGGAACAACCTACAAACTACATCATGGTGTGCTATCTAACCTCTGGTACAAGCATCCTTAAAAGCTTGTATGTGCTCTTTAGCACTCCTTGATTCACCATGAATGTACTTGGGGTAGAATCTTTAAGGGTTCTTAGGCATGTCGTGAAAACCTCCAGGAATAGTCCCCAATGGAGAGGGATTATTCTGAAAAAATGCCATTGGTGGGGGTGGTGGTGGTTGAGCCAACTGTTGTATGGGTTGAACCAGATGTAATGACAGTTGAGATGGATTTAGTGGTGGATTGATGGGTATCCACTGGGGTATTGGTGAAAAGCCTGGTGGAGTGAGCGGAGCTGATAAGGGTGGTATGATGGTTGAGCCAGTCTTATGACTCTTGTTTCTTATTGGGGTCTTGAGTTCTATCAAAGGTGATGGATTTTCAGATGATCGAAGAAATCTGTGGGGCTTCTCTGGTGAGAAAAACCCAGTTTTATCCAATTTTCCCTTCTAGGCCCTCCTTCTAGCGCTAGTTCCTATTGACGTGTCTGATGGCACAACAACATGCAAATAGAATATTGCTACTCTATTTCTCCTGAAAGAGAAAGATAATCACATGGATATCTTAGCTCCCAAGGTCTTTGTAGTTTGTTCTCAACTGTGTTGATGTTACTCAGTGGTCAATGTAACAATAATGTTCAAGGGGCCTGTTGGTGTTGGGCTTATGGATTGTGCTAAGATCAAGCATGAATTTCAACCTACTTTAACTGGGGTTTTTAAAGAAACATAAAAAGATAGATTGAGGTTTTGGCATATAAAAGAATGATAATTCATCTTACTTAACCAGACTTGTTACTTCTCAAGGAATTGATAACTAAAACTAAAGAACAAAATTAACTTGTGATTAACACCAGTTGCATTCATTCACAGTGCTTATTTTAACAACTGATTATAAGTTACCATTTAAACAAAACACAAAATAAGATTTTATTCCTTGAAAGCTTTCAAAATTAGATGATTAACCTAAGATAAATACCATTCTGGAACACAATATGAAGTAGATTCGAATTTGGTTGCTTCTACTAGTAGTGAGACAAATAATCAACATTTACAAATCTGGCACAATCACTAGTGTATAGAAAACCCGTGTCTTCAGTCTACTTCCATCTATACTAAGAAAACTGGAACGATACATTACTTTCTATGCTGAATCTACCTCCTCACTGAGAAGACAAAAGAAGCTCCCTTTACTAAGAAATAGGATAAAGTTCTATCTCCTCTATCCTTTAGAAAATTTGTCTAGAACTATCTACTCTATTCCTTTTCTATTTCTTCTCTCTAACTCCTAACTTTTAACCTCTAACTTCCAACCTCTAACCCCCTTTTTTTTTTTACAAAGAGGCAAGAATGCCATATATACACCCCCTCTGAAAAGAATGTTGGCCTCCATTTTTAGGGTTTACAAAATATCCGTCGGTTGCAAGAGGGTCAGAGTCGAGATCTTTTGAATAAATTTGGTTCTACATTAAATGCGAATACTTGCTGTCCATGTCGGTAAAAGATTGTCCAAGGGATGATCTAAGATATTTTGCAGCTACCACATTAAATCCTACACCTCCATGTCCATCTTTGAACTCTAGTGGAGCTGCTTTGAATGCCCTACAATTAATGTTGAGCTACCCCTGTCAGTAGACACCAGCTAGCATTATGACTCACAGCTTCCTTCTTCTTCGTCGGCTCTCTTCCAACTCCAGATCCGTCCTTCTACAAGTTGTCGGCGAGACCAACCTCCTTCACCGAGACACTACACCGAAGTCGTGCCCTTTCACCAAGAACCCATTTCACTTCAAGGAGACTTTGCGTGGTCGGCAATACATTACACCGCACTCAGCATGTTACATCGAGGGCACAAAAAATGTCAGCGGGACCTTATCAGGTCGGCAAGACCTTTCGCCGAAGTCATCTTCCTTTGCTGGGATTCTCTGAGTCGACAAGACTTTCTTCCTTCGGCCAGACATCACGCTGAACTTAGATCCTTTGGTGAAACTTCCTTGAGAGACATCTTCAGATAAATAACTCGATCTTGTAAAATAGATGCCTCCATTAGTTCTCAAAGGAAAATAAAATATATCATTATTTATCATGTCTTTAATTTTATCAAAAAGAAACACAACTCCAGTGGAGGTGGAAGTGGGACCAAAATAGAACCGGAAACAACACCTACCTTCAAAACTAGTGAGGGCGGAACTAAAACCGAACCGGGAACACACTTCCCTTTTAAAACTGGAGGAGGTGGAACCAAATCGGGACGGGGACGAGAGGAAAAATGGACGAATCCCGAGGAACTAGGATCGGGACAAAAAGGGACCCAAAAACAACATCCCTCACCTTTAAAACTAGCGGGGGCAGGGCCAAAAATAAAATTGGAACTGGGACTAGATTTGGGATGGGAACGAGCCATGGAAATAATCAACATTTCCAAGTTTAGCTCTCGTTCCGGCTCCACGCCCGCGAAGGAAACCAAAACGCAAAGGACAGGGAAACAAATGCTTGCGGGATAGGAGCAAAAACTAATCCTGGGTGAAGCACAACAGGGGCAGGGGCAGAAACAAATCTGAAATTGAAACTTCTTCGAAGTTTTAGTTTCGGATTCCATCCCGATCCTGCCTCTGCAAACATACAAAGATGAAAAAGAAAAGGGGGAAAGGAAGAAAAATACCCCGCGTCTAAATGATCGGAACCAGGGCAGAACAAAATAACAAAGGGGAAATGAGATTGGGACCAAACTCGAACCAAAAACTTTTCAAAGTTTTGGGTTCGGATTCTAGTCTAGATCGGTTTTCGATAACATACAAAAAGACGCGCAAGGTAAAAAGAAACAAAAGAGGTAGAACCAGGACTGGGGAAGGAAAAGAAAACAAAACTTGGAAGGAATTCCAAGTTTGGTTTCCATTCCGGTTCCAGGCCCGCCAAAATAAACCAAAACATGAAGGGAAAACCCGACGATGAAGAGAGAGAAAGGGAAAGGCGGAGTCGAGGCTGGGATGGAACCCAAATGAGAAACTTAATCAAAGTTTATCGTTCTGATTCTGACCCGGACCCGGTTCCGAGAAAGAACAAAATATGAAGAAAAAGAACCGTTGGAACAGGAACCGGGGACGGAACAAGACCAGAACTTGGAAGGAATTCCAAATCTGGTATTGGTCCCGATTTCACTTCTGATAGAACTTAAAAGAAAAACACCTAAGGCAGAAAACCAAAGGCCAAAGGGAAAAAGAAAAAGGGGGGACCCATTTTGTTCTAGAATAAAATGGGGTGGTTATGCAAGGCATAACAGTAGATTAATGACACTATCAAATAGAATGATGGGGTGACAGACTTAGATGGGGGCTTTCTTGTTAACTTCATTTTCAACTTCATAACCCATTGGGATTGTAGGATACGCTCAAACCTGACAATGCAGGTGGAGTTGGTGTCCAGTACCTGCATCCTGCATCAAAGCAACATCAAGTAACATATAAATCTCTAGTTACAAGCACATCGTGAAAGGTAGTTGCAGCATAGCAGGGCGCTCATGAACGAGCAATGCTACACTGTCCTTTCACCAAGACTCAACTAGAAACACATCATCATAAATGTCCAAAACTAAGCATTAAGCTATAACATCACAACATAGTACCACATGAGAGTAATAACATAACCAGATAAAGACGAACACCAAATATCATTATGTCATCAATCATCATAAAAATAGTAGCATGTGCATCCAAACAAACTAACTACAAATCCACACAAGTCAAACTAGTGAAATAATTACCATCCAAGTCTCAAGTCCACAACACAATATAAAAAATTATTAGAAAAGTAATAGCTACACAAGGGGTATTACATCCTCCCCCTAGATCTCAGCTTACTCCTAGAAGCCAGTGAACAAATAAGGAAATGAATCTCTAATGTAGGATGCATCCTCCCATGTCGTTGAAGTCTCATCATTAGGGTCCCATTGAACACGAACCTATTCAATTTCTCTACCCCTAAGAGCGAGTCTCCTATGCTGTAGAACAACCATGGGATCGAGTGCCAACTGCCCGTCCTCAACTTGTAATGCATTCCAATCAAGTACGTGAGAAACATCTAGATAATAAGGCCTAAGTACAAAAACATGAAACACATCGTGTATGCGTGATAGACTGGGCGGTAATGCTAGGCGATAAGCAACAAAGCCAATTCTCTCCAAAACTTCAAACTATCCCACAAAATGAGGTGCGAGCTTAGAGCCTTTCCCATATTGGATTGGACTCTTTCACAGATGCACTTGCAGGAAGACCTGATCACCCACATAAAACTGATGGTCGACCCTATGCGCATCAACGTACTTCTTTTTCCTATCCTATGCTACTACTAAACGCTCTTTGATGCGAGCTACCTAATGCTCCATATCTTGAAGCATTTCAAGTCTAAGAACTCTATCCTCAAGACAATCCCAACTCAACGGGGTCTGACAAGGATGACTATATAATGCCTGAAAAGGAGCCATGCCCAATCAAGCGATGATATCCGTTGTTGTACGAAAAATCCACCAAATGCAAATAGTCCTCCCAATGTGACTACTAATCCATCACATACATATGGAGCATGTCCTCAAGAACTTGATTGACCCTCTCAGTTTGACCATTTGTTTTTAGATGGTATGCAAAACTAAAGTTTAGTTGGATCCCTAAGGCATGCTGCAAGGATGTCCACAATGCAGAAGTGAACACTGGATCTCTATAGGAAATAATCCTTCACGAAATTCCATGCAGTCGAACAATGTCCTCCATGAATATTCTAGCTACCGAATAAGTAGTGTAAGATGATTAGATGGGGGAGAAGTGTGCCACCTTGGTTAACCTATCAATAGTGACCATGATAGCATCATGCTGACGAGAAGTCATAGGAAATCCCACAATGAAATCCACTGATATTATATCCCAATTCCATTCAGGAACAAGATGAGGTTGTAGAAGGCCTGTGAGATGCTAGTGTTCTACCTTAATTCTCTAACATTGCAAACATCTTGCCACAAAGTCTGCAATACCCTCTTCATGCCAACCCAAAAGTACAATGAATGAAGGTACGCATACATCTTATATCCCAGGTGAGTAGAATAGGGAGCCCGATGTGCCTTAGTCATAATTAGGGTACAAAGACCCTTTATAGGAGGTACATACATACGACCCAAAACTACAAAAGACCATCTGTTTCTAGTGAATAACCCACAAATTTTCCCTCCAAAGCTTTATTTGATTCAATTTTTTATTTCACTTCCTGATACCAACTATCTATGGGAACTATTGCAAGGATATGACTCCTCAAATCCACCTCAAGAGTCACCATAGATATCTCATGTCTCCGCCGACTCAGAGCATCTATCACTACGTTTTCCTTGCCTTGGATGTAATTAACCTCAAAATCATATTCGTAAAGAAATTCCATCCATATCCTTTTCCTTGCATTTAGTTTTGGTTGCATAAGGATATACTGCAAGCTGTGATGGTCACTATGGAGCTCAAACTGATGCCCTAACAAGAAGTGCCTCCATCTCACAAGGGAATGAACAACTGTGGCTAACTCCAAATCATATGTGGGGTAATTTAGCTCATGATCCTTGAGCTTTCGGGACTCATATGCAATCACATGACCTTCTTGCATCAAAATGACTCCTAAGCCTTCCAAGGAAGCATTTGTACACACCATGAAATCCCCAGTAGGATCAGGAACTGCGAGGATTGATGCACTAGTCAACTTTTCCTTAAAGGTTTGGAAAGCTGTCTAGCAATGCTCTAACAAAACAAATTTCTTCCCTTTCCTCTAAAGAGAAGTGATGGGATGTGTAATCCTCGAAAAGCCCTAAATGAACCATTGATAGTAGCCCGCTAAACCCATAAAACTATGAATCTCAAGAACATTCTTGGGTGCTGGAAAATCCACGATGGCTTGGAACTTTGAAGGATCCACAACGATACCTTCACCAGAGATGACATGACCCAAGTATTTTACTTTAGTTTTGAATAACTCACACTTCACCAAATTAGCATACAACTGATTGTCCCTCAAGCACTACAACACCTCTCTCAAATGTTCCTCGTGCTCCTCTATTATTTTTGAGTAGATCAAGATATTATTGAGAAACATGAGAAAAAATCTATCCAAGTAGGTTCAGAAGACTCCATTCATAAGAATCATGAAAAATGATGTTGCATTTGTCAACCCGAATGACATAAAAGTGAATTCATAATGCTCGTAGCAAGTGCAAAATGAAATTTTGTGAATATCTACTTCGGCTATCCACAATTGATGGTATCCCAACTTAAGATCAATCTTGGAGAATATTCGACCCCCCTTTATCTGATCGAATAGGTCATCAATTATCGACAAAGGGTACTGGTTCTTCACCATCACTTTGTTAAGCTATCTATAATTAATGCACAAATGGAGTGAACCATCCTTCTTCTTCACAAATATTACTGGTGCTCTCGAAGGGGAAACACTAGGACGAATGAACCCTTTTGCTAAAAACTCCTCCAATTGCAAACGAAGCTCCTGAAGTTCCTATGTTGTCATCCGATATGGAGCCCAAGATATAGGCTTAGCTCTAGGTACAAGATCAATTCTAAAGTCGATGTCACGCTTTGGTGGCATCCCTAGAATTTCACTTGGAAAAACATTAGAGAATTCCTTAAGGATAGGATAGTCACCCAATGAAACTTCTTAACTCTTTCCCAAATCCAAGTCATTGACTGATACAACAAATAGCTGACAACCCTGATAGAAACACCTCTTAGATTGCATGGCTGAGATCATCTGTAGTGAGATAGGCCTCTGTATACCAACTATCTCAACCTCATTGCCAGAATCATCAACACAACACACCACCTTGCGACGACAATCAATTATAGCTTGGTGAGCACTCAACCTTGAATCCATACCTAAGACAACATCATATGAACCAAGAGGTAGGATTCAGAGGTCCGCCATAGTCACAAATGACCCAATATGAAAACTACAACCCTAAACAAGTGACTCAATAGCTA
Source organism: Sequoia sempervirens (assembly GCA_007258455.2). NCBI lineage: Eukaryota > Viridiplantae > Streptophyta > Pinopsida > Cupressales > Cupressaceae > Sequoia > Sequoia sempervirens. Next base: position 52,976 of record VDFB02278129.1, read on the forward strand.
CCTTTTCCTTGGAGGCCAATTCGACCTACCACTTAATGCCTTGCCTTGCTGCCACTAGTCTACAATGCTCAACTATTGAAGGAGAGATAAATGAATCTAATGCTTCATAATCAAAGAGAATGGAAATACTAGTGCCATGTAGCACACCTAATGTCTCAACTATAGTGCTCTGATGTTTAGCTTGACGATTGTCAACCGTCACGAAAACTTGGTGTGATCTGCCTACATCACCACTGTGAGCTTAGAAGTGGCTAGTCTCTAGCTAAAACCCGTAGTGTTCCTCTGTGGAAATTATCTGGAAATATGTCCCTGTTGACCATAGGAGAAAAAAATTGTGCCCCGACCAAAACCTCTGCCACCAAATGGTGCATTTGACTACTAAAAACTTCCTTGACTGGGTGTCGACTATGTACTCTATGCAAGCTGCTCAAAATGGTTATGTCGAGCTCGTTGCCAATTCTAATTCTTTATGGCCTAAGATCTGCCACTCTGTTGAGACTAAGAATTGTTGTGTTTCAGCTGTGACTAGTGTTGTTGCTGCTACTGACCACCCTTGGAGGGTGCACGATAACTCCTGGAAGAGCCTGTAGCTTGAGGCTTCCCACCTTGAGAACTAAAAATAGATGTCGATGCACTACCAATCTGAACTCCTATGTGACCTCCCAAATCCATTGCCAAGTTTTCCTCCACAAGATGGACCTTTTCAATAGCTACCTCCATCATCTTTAGCTCAAAGACTCAGACTCCTCCACCGATCCAGGCATTTAAGCCCTTGACAAAGTGTTGAACTAGCATAGCCTCATCGTTATCGATTCCCACATATTGCTTGAGCTCATAGAAGCGACATTCGTACTACTCAACGGACATTGCCATTTGCCTCAACTCATGGAATTCATCTGCCCTACACTGTCTCTAGTGATAAGAAAGGAATCGGGCCCTGAATCTCTCCATAAATAAATCACAAGTCACCATGCTGATGTCAAGATGCAATTTTTATTCTTTTAGTCTCCACCAAGTGGATGTGAAGCCTCTTAGGTGCATGATGACACACCTAGCCTTAGTATTACTACCATAAGGATACATGGCAAAGCATCGGTCCAGATTGATCAATCATGTTTCTACCTCTAGACCCCCACCATAACCATCAAATATGGGAGGTCGTGCTCTCAACAGGTCTCTCATGTGATCCGCCACTATGACATCCTACTCTGCTGCTAATTCCCCCCATCTTGGTGATCTCTCTCTTTCTCTTCCCACTCATTGTTCCTCCTCTATCCTAGGGCCTAAATGACCTAAAATCTCCTCAAGTAGGTGTCGCAACTAACATCCATCAAGAGTTGGTTGCTCTGGGTTTTGACCTCTACCTCCCAAATTGCTTTGGGAACTCTGGCATTCCTCTCGTTCTGAACCATGGGAGCTCGAAGGTGATGAACTTTGGTAGATGGCCCTACGGCCATCACCTCGATGTCTTCCATGGCCACGACCTCTACCTTGAGGCATGTTCCTGCACAACATTAAAGGGGAACATGTGAGATCAAGAGTTAAACACAAAGGTTGCCTAATGGGCTCAAAATACCTAGAGAACCCAGTGTTTGCAAACCTGGCTCTTATACCAAGTTGTAGCACCCCAACACACGAACCCCAAAGGACAACTAAGTCATCAATTACCACACAATTGTTTTTTAAAGTTAACATATATAAAATGTAGATTAAGTTCCAATGCACGACATTCAATTAAATAGATACATTAATCACCTATGTCCTCTGGGGTACATGTGGAGACATTACATTACCTAAACCCATAACATATTGATAACAAACGAATTCCAAGTTGCATTATAAACCATGATAAAGCATTCTTTAACAAAACCATACATCCATTATAATTTCATCATTAAGAAGCATTCACATATAGAAACTCAATGTAAACAAGATTAACTCAATTTCAATAACCATAAACATATATTATAATCATGAGAATAGAAAGGAGCATATTTCCATAGATACAACACAATGAAATGATGGCAACTACAATCACTAGTCACATAAGGAATAAAAAGGTATAATATACATTACATATATTTCCATTACATTACATTACATTGTTCAATAACATAAGTTTACATCATTATTTCCCAACACAACATGGGAATGGAACATCAAATATATAAGTATGATAGAAATAAGGAATATACATATGAACATAGTGAACTTTGGGCCACTCTGCATTAGTGTAACATCGTGCTGCACAAACGCTGATAGGGAACCCAACAGGATACATAGCACGTTCCACCCAACTGCGTGGGCCCGAAGGCTCACCTCCCATGCTAGGAGTAGACAAGAAAGACCCACAACCAAGACAAATGAGTAGAACAACCACAAGGCCAAACCACAGAAGAGCAACCAGAACATAACAAATAACAAACTCAACGACAACATACAAGCTAACTGCTTCCAGAGACATGCAAAGAATAATGGCAAGGGCTACTATGGGAGAGTGTCATCACACGACCCTACAATGGGTTATCCTGGTTGCCTCTCTACTGGCGCCAACCGCCATCTATGGTTATCTTGGCTGCCCCTCACTAGGCGCCGACCCCATAGGGTGACACGTGTGAGACTGCTAAACTCTTGTGAGGATGAGGTAGCGACCTTTCTGAACACAACCTTCTCAACCCACCCTTATTCTATTAGAGCACTAATGGCGTGGACGAGGTATCTGACTTACCTTTAGTTAATATTTATCTACCCAAACCCACTAGTGTGTTTTATTAGGTTTTCACTTATTTAACCAACTCATTCATGGGTTATCTAGGCTATCCCTTTATGTGTCGGCCCCCATGATGATCCACTCTCCCTAATAGCCCAAAAAAAAATCACAACATGAAGGGTGTACAAAAGCATGTACACACAAAACCATAACAACCCAAAAATCAAGCAAGGCAAGTACCTTCTCGGATGAGATCGTAACTCAAGACATGAAGGGTCATGAAACAAGGTACACCCGTATAAGTACGTAACAAAAAATAAGCAACAATCCACAAGGGACTAACCACGTAAAATTCAACATACATCACTCTATCCCACTACCTCTGGAAGCCTAAGAACCAACTACCAAGTGAGGCAATATAAACAATGCGGGTTCCCAATGTACTTAAAACATGTCCCAACATAAAGTCACCCAACAAATGGAGTAAAACAAAAGAAAAGTACATTCGACATGGAACAACAATCAAATAAACTCAAAGGGAAGCCTCACTTCAAAGAACCAAGGTCAACATCTACTCTTCCTAACATGAACAAGCAATCATACACATAAACTTTTAAATTAACCATGACAATAACATTTTCTTGAATTTTGTGACAAGATCATTAAATTCAATCTTTTGAATCTTCTAATATATAGATAAATAAAACATTAAATTGAGAGAGAGACATTTCTAATATATCACAGTAGAGATCTCTTAATTAATCAAGTAATCTATGAAAAAAAATTCTATAATATTTATTATCACTCGACCAATCTCCATTTAATCTATGTCATGTTAAATATATATCTATATGATTATTATAGAATTCCACAAGTGTGTGTGTGTGTGTATATATATATATTTATATATATACAAAAGACATTAAATACTTATACAAATATATATATATATATATATGTAATTCCAACTATTTTATTATAACCACAGTTTTATGCATTCACTCTGATTCATAAACAAGGAATAATTAAAGTTTAATAAAAAGAAACACGTGAAAATGTACATTTTATATGGACAACACACAATGAATTTCCGAAGAACAAAACTAGTAAATATACATACAAATTTTGTAGACGAAACAAAGGAAACAGATGGGAAGCATCATGGAGAACAACGCACACATCTGAGACATAGGGAGAACCAGTAAGAGGGAGGAAGGGCCCGACTACCATGGGCTGCGAAAGTAGCCAAGGAAAATGTAATAAGCTGAAATATTCAGGCTAAAACCCAATACATGTGACTTCCCAACAACACTATGCCTCTTAGAAATGGCAGGAGAAAAAAAAAACAACCAACAGCATAAAAATTAGAACAAACATGCACCTAATATAGGCATCAGAAAAGACTGGAAAAAAATACAACTTAACAAAATAACATTTCAGTTTATAAAATCCACAATAAAAAGTTTGAGGGAAACCTGGACATGAATCTTACATCCAAGAAGGCTGGGGAAAAGGCGGCCCAAGAGAACATCAATTAAGTCCCCAAAAGAATAACATAGGATACTTCTACAAGTGGAAAAATACATAATTTGATCTCAGCCATAAGGGAGAAGGACGCCCTCTGCAAGTTCTTGAATCATGATCCCAATGCATTACACATGCCCATGTTCTACTACATCATACAGATTTTTTTTTTGTTTACAACAATAAAGCCAAGTTTGAAAGGGGAAAGGACTCCAATACTCCTTTTTTTCATCTATCCATACCCACAACTGGCAGCAATGTTAACATTCTAGATCAAAATGCAGTGAAGTCATACGAACATGGTTGTAAACAACAGATAACTCTACTAATAACTGGAAGCGTAAATGCACCTATGCACAAGCTGAAAAGCTAATCATAAATCATGCAAAAAGAGGGTCAATCTTAGATAAATGCTCCAAACGGCTTAGAACGAGTCAAAGAATTACCCGACATTCAATAACACAAAGGCCGATGGCAAGAAAATTCGATGGCAAGAAGGCAATGCTAGTCAACAAACAGATGAAATCTTCTGAGAAAATAAATTGATACCGCACTGATAAATCAATGCTGAAATTCACATAAGAAATCAACCACTAACCTGGATCTGGCGTTTGCAAAATGGAGTTGTCATACGTAGAGTCCTCTCTTTTGCAGTCGTTCAAAAATTTGTTCTTCGCCAAAGCAATTTTTAGAATTTCCCCCAGTTAAAATCCGTGTGATCTTTTACAATGGGACAAAAAGAATAATCTCTGCAGAGCCAATTCCCATTCTCCCCAAAACCCCAAAAACTAAAATTAACATTAAAATTAAATTCGCCCCCTTCACTTTTCTCTTTTTCCCATTTTAAATTAAAGAAATTGTTTTTCTTTTTGAAAATAAAAATCAAATGACAAAATGTGAAAACCCACAAAAAATGACAAGTTGCTTTCACTTTTCTAGTTCGAAGCAATGCATGCACACACATGCGAAATCATTCCCATTTAAACCTCTTTTTTCTAACTTTTAAATTACTTTTGTGTTTAATTTTCTTATCTCTAAATTTTTATTTTAAATTCCAAATTAGTAATTTATTAAAATAATATTATCCATTGCAATAAAAATTAAAATAACTTTAATAATAATAATAATAATAATCTTCCTTTTATTTAAATCTAAAAATTAGCTTTATTAATAAATGGTACAATAATTCATTACACACCATTAAAATATTCCTCATTAACAAAAGTACATATATTTATATTTTCGAATCATTAAATCCACAATTAATTTAATGGCTAAATAATTAACAACATTCATTTATTAATTTAATAATTTAATTTGAAACATTAACTAAATCAACATACTACTTACGAACATCGTTAACTTAACGAAATACTCGAACGACAATAAACTTAACACCCCAAAATAACAACTATAACATTAAATTAAAACCACATTAATTAAACAATTAAAATAAATGACACCAAACGGGACGATACCATAATGAAGACAAGGTCGTAGACGAATGACACCATCAGACACAACGACGGGTTGACAGACTCAGATGGGGGCTTTCTTGTCAACTCCATTTTCAACTTCATAACCCATTGGGATTGTAGGACATGCTCAGACCTGACAACGTAGGTGGAGTCGGTGTCCAGTACCTGCATCTTGCATCAAACCAACGTCAAGTAACATATAAATCTCCAGTTACAAGCACACCGTGAAAGGTAGTCACGACATAGCAGGGCGCTCACAAATGAGCAATGCTACACCATCCTTTCACCAAGACTCAACTAGAAACACATCATCATAAATGTTCGGAACTAAGCATTAAGCTATAACATCATAACATAGTACCACATGAGAGTAATAACATAACTAGATAAAGATGAACACCACATATCATTATGTCATCAATCATCATAAAAATAGTATCATGTGCATCCAAACAAACTAACTACAAATCCACACAAGTCAAATTGGTGAAACAATCACTGTCCAAGTCTCAAGTTCATAACACAACATAAAAGAGTATCAGGAAAGTAACAACTACACGAGGGCTATTACACATCATATCATTGAATCATATTGATAAGAATATAGTTTATTCTTCTCACATTCCATTCTCTCTTTTTGTGCTTTCCATTTGGCCTCTAGGTCTTGGTAGCCATAGCCAATTCTAACATGGTATCAGAGTAGGTTGGGTGCCATTGGAGAGTCTTTTTCTAAAGAGAGATCCCAAATTTGGGGGTGTTCCATTTTTGGCTCTTTATTGCAGGTTCATATCAAAGCTTGTTGATGCAAATCTAAGCTCACCATTGCATCCAAAAGGTTCGAGAAAGTAAATTTTTCCTTTTGTTTCATCCAAATCGGACATACGAGGCCAAATCTATGAGGGTTTGAAGCTGAAGAGTGGTTGCCATATCCAGAAGGTAGTTGCATTTTTGGAGCAACCTGGTTCAAATCCGACCTTGCCATCGTGTCTAGAAGGGCCAAAAAATGTAAGATCAACTACCAATTCATCCAAATTGGAGCAGTTGTCCGGTGAGGCAAAAAAAATTGTCCAGGGAGTCGTATGACCCCCTAGGTTGTCATTATTAAAGGTGGTATGAATTTTCTGCAAAAAAAAATTGTCTAGGGAGTCGTATGACCCCCTAGGTCATCATTATTAAAGGTGGTACAAATTTTTTGCAAAAAAATATATTTTATTTTGGTTTAAATTTAAAAAAAAAAAGTTGAAAAAAATACAAAAGGGGCTGAGCATTTTTTTGTGGAAAATTTTTATTAAAAAAAAAAATTGTATTCGGTTAGCAAACCTTATAGTCTATAGACCTGTGCAGTTTAGTACCGTGGGCCACCAAAATTTTTGCCACGCGACAACTCCTCACTAGTGCCCACCGACAGTCCCTATGATCAAATCAATGGCCATCATTTATAAAATCTTGGCCACCTAAATAAATAAAGTCAAAAACAATCATTGAAAGCTAGACCGATGCATATAGAATCCAGCAAAAGAATATTCTCGAACACAGCGAACTGTGATAGGTATTAAGGCGTCAAAATTAAGTTGGAAAAGAGGAGCATATTCTGACCTGAGGAGAATATTCATTTTTGACACCCCCAAGCCATCAATTTTAATTGACTGTTATGTTGACGTCATCATTGCGTCAACATGTTAAGAAAATTTTTCCCCCTCACCATTTGCATTTTGATTTTGGAAGGCGAACTTTGAAGCTTCATATCTTGCTCATATTGACTTCTTTTTTTGAGAATTTTTTTTTTAATTTGGGATAATTTTTTGTGATCTATGTGGTGGTGCAATCAATTTTTAGATTTGGTGCTTGGTTTTTCCAAAAATTTTAGATCCTCACAGGTGTTGTTGCTTCATCCTCATTTTGGGAACTTTGGAAGCTCATATCTTGTTCCTACAGTAACATTTTTTGGTGCAATTTTTTTTTAAAGTGCGTTATTTTTTATGTAATTCTCATTGGTATGATCAAATTAATCTCATTTTTTTTACCAAAAATTGTACTTTATTTTATGGCCTATTTTTGGCATTTGCATGTACCAAGATCAAAGTCCACTTCGTTGTTCTGGAAAGTGGCAATTATAACCACACTACTCATAAAGTACCAAACCCATATATTGTTTGGGGGGGGTTTCTTGATTGAGTAATTTGGGGGGGGGGGGTAATCTTGCAATGCTTGCTTGCATTCTTTTGCTTGGTTTGTGTTCTTGTAGTGGGGAAATCTCAAATTGAACTCCTAAATCCACATAAGTATGCTACATGGAAAAAATCAGTATGGCACTATCTCATGATGAAAGGTCTAATAGGTCATCTAAAGTAAACCACTCAAAAACCTATTGATGCTAAATAATTTGCAAGGTGGGAGATTGATCTTGAGAAAACACTTGGATGCATATGTTCATTAGTCTCATTTGATTTATGATTTCATATTGAATCATACAAAACACCTAAAGAAGCTTGGGAGACTTTTGAAAAATTGTATGGTAAAATAGATAAGATTAGGGGATATCAAATTGATAATGATTTTATGAATCTTGATCCTAAAAGTTTTGACCACATCCAAGACTACATCTCCAAAATCAAGCAACTAAGAACATAGTTCAAAGAATGCAACATTAAAAAAGAGGATTTACAGTTGATTCTAAATGTGTTATCCAAGCTTGGTCCTGAGTATTCAATTTTTGTTTTTGCTTTCATACCATCGAATTTCTATGGGAGCATCATATGTTGATCCTAAGTTTTATGACTTTGAAAATATCCTTTCAAGAGGAAGCTAAGTTAATGAACATGGGTCTAATCAAGTCTTCCAAGTCACATGCATTGGTGGAAAGTGAGTCTAAGGGATAGAAAGAATTAGGGAATCTTGATAAGAAGCAAAAGAAGGAAAAGAACAAGCCACATAAAGAATCAAAATCCTCAAAAGAAGAATCATCTAAGAAGTGGCCTTTTTGTGCATATTACAAGAAGGATGGACATGAAGAACACTATTGTTATAAGAAGGATATTGATGAATTGAAAAATATTCTCAAAAGGAATCACATTGATTTTCCTTCTAGAATGTCTGAATCTTCTTCTCCTTCTACTTCAAAATAGTCTAAAAAGGAAAAAGTTCAAGCATCTACATCAAGAAATAAAGGTCAAGCTCTTTGTACTTTTTCAGGTCCAAGATCAAGGAGATGGCTTCTAGATTCTAGAGCATCTCATCATATGGCATCTTCATAGTCTTTATTTTCTTCATTTCAGCCTTGTACCACGTCTCTTATCTTGATGGGAAACAATACATACATGAGTGTAATTGGGAAGGGATCTATAAGTTTTGGGGACGACACTTTCCAAGATGTCTTGTGTGTTCCTCATTTGACAAACAATCTTCTTTCCATATATCAGATTACACATGGTGGAGATGGGAGAATTGTGGAGTTCACACCTGACTTAGTCATCATTTGAGACTTGGAGAGTAGAGAGATCATTGCTACTGGGGTGGTTGATAATTCATCTCAATTGTATACCTTTACAGATTTTACTTTTGATGGTGACATTGTTCCTTCAACCATTGATCATATGAACCATGATTCAAAGGATATTTTTTGGCTACTTTAACTTGGGAGTTCTCACGTTGGATCCAGTTCTTGAGCCATGCATTTCATCTCCTCCATCTACTGTTGTAGTTGATGATGCTTATGATTCCACAATTTGGGTTCCTTGCGATTCAGTGCAGCAACATATACATTATCTTTCAAATTTGGCTACTTTGGATGACTTCTTGACAGGTATTTTAGACTTATTTGTAGAGTTCATCTTGCATATTTGGGAGACATAATCAATAGCATTCATCTTCTCTTTGATGAAGATGCTCATTCTTCAGTTGTTATGAGGGAACACCTTGACCCTCTTGTTCAATCTCTACTTGATCATTATTTGTAGTTTGGTGTGACTGTGGATACTTTTGGACAACATTTGGAGGAGGCTTCTTTGTCTTCAGAGGGGATATTCTTGTCTTTGGATTGTGCTTTACATTCATCTCTACTCAATGTTGGATTGTCCTCTTCAACAATGTGTCCTAAAATGCCTATTTGGAGTGTGACAAATTTTGGCATTGACATGGAGACACTTGAGCATGCTTCAAAGACATCATACATCATCCATCTTCTTGACATCCTGCATACATCCATGGTTTTGTTTCTTCCTAAGGGGAGGAACGTTGTTCGGCGAGATTGGATCATCTCCAGCATTCAATGTCGAGCTTCTACCATCATTGCAGGAGACTCAACATTGAGGGGGGGGGATGCCTTGTCTCTCTTCTTATTCTCTCTTATGGGGGATTCTTTTTCCTCACATGGGGTTTTTACCTTCTCATTCTTCATTGAGAGCATTTCTATTTTGTATCTTGTATCTCTCTTTTGGGGAGGAGTTTTGTCACATTGGGTTTTCTCCTTTTCTCTGTTTGTGAGAGATTTCTTTTTCATTTGTACATGGGTGCCTAACATGGCCTAGTAGTCAGGACCCATTTTTGTGTCATTTGCATAATAATCTGCTACTCCCTAAGTTGCACTTAAGGGGGTGTTGGTGTAAATAAAGTCTTGTACCTAGTTAATTCATTACTAGGGGAATTATTTACACATGTTAAGTTTACTTAGGTCCTAGGAAGGAATGCTTCTAGAAGGTGTTAGTTGTCAGTAGTCATCTTATCTTTTGACTTGTAACACATGTGAACCTAGGTAAGTTGTAAGGAAAGCCTATGGATGCGGAAAAAACTTTCCTAATGTCAAAACTTAGAGAAGAATGTAGATTTGTCTTTAAAATTTACAATTACAGTTCATCAAGATACACATAAAAGGAATAATAGAAAAGAGAAGTAAAATAAAACACAATTGACACTAGATTTACGTGGAAAAACCCTTACGAGAGAAAAACCCACCATACCAAAGAAAATCACTTGTATTATAGGAATTGAATTACATACAAGTTACAGACTCTCCTTTCAGATGACAATATTAGAGCAGCAACATTTCCCTAATCAACCTCATACAAAACAATACTGTTACAATGCTCTCAAAACAACATACAATAAAATTCACTAAAAGATCAATTGATCATCCAACCATTGAATTCTCGAACCTTCGAACCTATTCATAGTTACTAACGTTCGACTTCCTCCTGAAGAAAAACTGTCAAACTTCCCAGGCATTCAAACAACCACCTTCCAAGTCAGCAACATCCTCCACTTAACAACTTACATCTTAGCTATCCACCAAGTCCGTGCTCTTCACTTTACACCGCACTACCATTGCACAATCAACAAGCTCCTGCTAGGTGGCGGTTTACCATGCTACCTCCAGGAAATTCAAAACTCCCAAGGTATGGCGGTAACCACTCTACCGCTAGACTGTTTACAAGCCTCCACGGTATGGTGGTATACATCGCACTACAGCTGCACATCCGGAGAACTCCTACAGTATGGCAATAACCACACTACCACACCTCAATGTAAAAGCACCCAGGGTATGGCGGTATCCACCGCTCTATTGCTCGACAACTGAGAGGCTCTTTTGGTATGGAAATAACTGTGCTACCACTCCTATATCTTAATCACCTAGTGGTATAGAGGTAAAAGCATAAACATAACACTTATGAATTCTTTGTTGCTTGGTGACAGAAACAGGGTTATACCAGTGAGTTTGAGACACATATTCTCAACATAAGTGTGATTAGTTGTATCATGTCATATGATTAAGAAACTTGTCATAATCCTATGACATCTTGCATCTCACCTTGGCTATATAACCAAGGGGTTTATACTACATTTTACATCACATCATATCATTGAATCATATTGATAAGAATACAGTTTATTCTTGTCACATTCCATTATCTCTTTTTGTGCTTTTCATTTGGCCTCTAGGTCTTGGCAGCCATAGCCAATTCTAACAGGGGAGAGATATTTTACTATTGGATTTGAAAAAAATTCCTTCTATTGATTAATGGTTTTCAAGGCTGATGTTTCCATCAATGACAAAGGGGGAGATTACTTGATATTTTCTAGTGTTTTCATTAGTGTTGTTATTGGTGTCAACCTTTAGTATGGTCAAGGAGATTGTTGGAGATTGTTGCACTACATTGTCATTAATGTTGTGATTTGATGTCAATCTCTAGTGTGGTCATGTTGAGAAGTGTTTGTGATATTAAGCAGGTGTTGTAGATATGTTGAGAAGGTGTTTGTGGTGTTGCTGATATAGTTGGTTCACTTGGTTTCCAAGTGCTTTTGACAAAATTTGAATAAAAGAGTGTGTCGTGTGATAGAGGCGTGTTCAATGTTGTGCTTTGTATTTCTTCATGGTTGAAGATATGCTTGTGTGGTTTGGATGTGATGATCAAAGGTGTTCAAAGTTGCTATATCTAGAGTTCTAGGTTTTGGATCATGTGGAAATGAAAGTTGTGTTTGATAGTGTGTTGTCTATGAAGAATGTTGTCTGGGATAAATGAGATTGCTCCACATTTCTCTATACTAAGGTTTCTTGTCTTGCAAATTTGGGAAGGTACTCAAATTTTTTGTATCTACCTTTCCCTAGAGTATCTGGTGTTCAATTATTTCACAAGGTTGGTGAGTGAGATGTATGTCCATGGTAGTGTGGTTGGTTGCACAGAATGAAAGTGCTCTTCAATTTCAGGTGGTTGTGATAGTATTACTAAATATTTTGATGGTGTTGGAATATTCTTAGATGTTGGGGAATGTTGTTATGTGCTTCACATGGTATTTTTAGACCTGGGAAGGTGTGTATGTGGTCGCTTGCTAGTGTTATTGTAGGTTTGGCTTACCTAGAATGTTAGCACTAATTGTGAAGGTTGTTTGTTGTTTGTGGAAGTGTGGTGAAGCATGTCAATGTAGATTTAGGTCCTAGTTAACCCTTAGTGTGGTCTTCCTTCACTTATTTCCATTATAGAAGTGTTTTGTGTTGACCTATTTGTTGGTTACACATATTGAGGTGCATACGTTTTATTGTGGCTGATTTGGAGAATGTTTTTGAGGTTGTGGAGGATATATAAGCAAGGTTCGTTATTGGAGATGGTGTAGAAGATGTGTATGTTGTATGATGTAAATGTGATCAAGTGTAGTGATTTTAGTGTGAGATTAAACACCTAAGGCTATTGGATGAAATGAGTAGAAGGTGTCTACATTTTTAGTGTCCCTGAAGTTGCTAGAGGCAGTGAGCCAAAGGTTGCGAATGGTGCAGATTTGTAGTGGAGGATTTTTCTTGTTTCTCTAAGATAGTGAATCTCTTTACATAATAGTCTTCTTCTATTCTTATTTCTTCCAGATAGTGAGCCCTTGGTAGCGATCCATTCTTCTCTTTTGGGCAGTAATCCCTTCTAGTAGTGAGCCTATTGTATTTGGTGTTGCTATTCATATATATGTGAGGTAATCCTCACCATGGTTTTTCCCTAATTAGGGTTTTCCATGTAAATTTGGTGTTCTCTTGTGTATGGTGTTGAATGTGTTTATGTTTCATATGTTTATATTTTGTTGATGATTAATAAGGGTTTGATGGTTAATGAGGGTTTAAAGTTTTAATGTATAACCGATTCACCCCCCCGTCAGTTGTCCTATTTGTCTAACATAAGCTTCATTTTGAAAGGCTTCAGTTGAAATGTAATGCAACCCTTATTGAGCCCTGATGTATGAAATA